>JBBPQV010000857.1:0-14632 GCA_038092675.1 Boletus rufocinnamomeus | reverse complement strand
CTGGACGGTATCAAGCAGGTGCAATGAGGTCATGTGAGTGTTAATAACTACCTGCCTTCACAAACCAGACCCCCCGGCATTATCAACCGGTCAAAAATAACTATGTTATTATGTAATATTTAGGTTTGCACCCGTACCCTACAAGTCAGCACCATACTTCAACAATGCTGATTGTGCTTGGCTTCTGCAAAACAACCTGAAGCATGAGGGCCTCATCCACATGGCAGGAGCTAAATGTCGATCCTACCACTCTCCAAGTCAGCAAGTTCAAAGAAATGACCCACTAGGACTTTGTTGGTCCTGGGCTGTACCCCACTTACATCCAAGAAGTCTTGCCACCACCCACTGCCAACCCCTTCGCCTGGCACTCCCATCCTACATATTTCAGCTTGCCAACAATGCCTACTATGACTACTATCCCTTCCAGCAAACGCAACTTCCATATTTTCTATTAAGAGTTCGAAGAATTGATCTCTTTGTTGGGTGCCGCTTCACGGCAGAGAGATGGAGTCCAAGGCAGTCTCACCTAGAGATAGCTACTCTACACATTTTCGCATACTTGTCTGGTGCAATCATACATTTTGAACTGCTGGATGTCCAAACCTATATATTTTCTTTCTTGGGATGAGAAAAAAAATGTGCAAGACAGAAAAAAAAAATTTGATGACTAAAAAAACGTGCTGATTTTTGTCCATGATGGAGCATCATACTTCCCTTCAACCCACAGACTCGACTGATCAATCTGACATGGTTGGAACGTTACGTCGAGTTTGGGCATAGCAAGGCATAGATCCTAAGGCACAAGGAGACGATTTCCTGCCGTATACAGTACAGCTACCTCTATGTTACTCTCGAGAATCATTTGGGGTAGTTTTGCATTCTCAATGAAGCGTTCTGAGGCTGCAGACCGCAAAGATCGGCACAGCATGACGAGGTGGACACAATTGACACCGAAGTTGGTGCTTAATGTTCCCTCAAACACCAGATCCAATGATCGTTCTTGTGTCTCCTACCAGTGGCTATTGCTGCTCGAGTTATGTATGAGGTATGTAAGTATAAGGGTAGTAAGTCATCGGAGTAATTCGCACAGAGGAATCGGGACGCTTGTGTTGACTCTCTCCCACGGACTCTCAGCTTGACCTCTACTTACCCGCCAGTGATGCTCTTTTTTTTTTTTTTTTGAAAAAGAAAAGAAAAAAAGAAAAAAAAAGCTGCCACTGTTCGGAACGACCGAAAGTCAGTGAAACAAGGATCGGGAAAGGACAAGCTGATGTTACATAGTCTCGGATGACGACATTCTTCCGCGATCAACGCACGCATCCACCACGCCTTGATGTAAACCATCTCAGCGCTGAAACTTTGCAGTGACCTCTTAAAGGCTAGCCGTTGCCACTAACGGTGGCGTAGCGTCGTTTTGGCAACGCGCAAAATCAGATTTGGTACGTGCACCAGGAAATACAATTCTCCCGTTCACCAGCCTGCCGGCCTCTGAGCTCACACTTCGTTCTGATGGACTCATCCGTTACCTACCCCCCTCCTGCCGTCGGTCCGTAGACACATAAGTATCTGTTACCTACCTTTGATTCCGCGGCGAGCAACTCAGTCAGTGATTCTCAAAGCTAATTTCGCGCAGTGCGCATTTACGCTACTAGCTAGCAATTAGATGATCAGTGAACACTCCACGCAACTCGGCGCGATGGCGATCTTCGAAGGGAGGAGAGTATCCTCCAGCGATAAACGGGGATGAGCCCAGTCTATTATGTCCTGTAACGGCAACCGATGACGGTCAGTGGATACGTCCCCTGAGGAAGATGGTACTAACTTGGTAGTTGGTCAAGGGAACAGCATCTGTTGGTCAAAGACTGTCCAAACTACAGGGTCATCCTTGATACATTAAAGCGCCACCTCTTCCTGTTTTGCATGACATACGGCTGCAATTGTATATAACAGGAGTGCACTTGATGTCTGAGGGCGTAACGCGCTTTCTTTACCTGAAGATGTCTACTCAACCTCAGGCCGTTTTCTTCCTAGGAGCCACTGGTTACCTTGGCTCTCAGTTTTTAATAATGCTGAACGAGAAGCTCCCCCAGCTCCATGTTGTCGCCCTTCTCCGTAACGCCACCCCAGAGCGAAAGGAACAAGTTCAGAACGTGTACTCGAATATCAGCTTCGTCGAAGGTAGTCTCGACGACGATGCTATCATCCAAGAACAAGCTGCGAAAGTTGACATAGTCATCAACTGTGCGAGTTCGGATCACCCTGCGAGCGTCAAGTGTACGTTCACTGTCTCTACGTTTCTTGAACCGGATCAGGATAGCTGATTGATTGGCAACCAGCGACCCTTGCAGGACTCGAGACGAACTCGAAAAAGAACCCGGGAAAGCCTCCCCTCTATATCCATGTGTCTGGCTGTGGTATCTTCAGTGATAATGCGAGAGGTGAACCTGTCGAGCATGTCAAGGAATGGTCAGACATAGGTTTGGATTTAAAACAGTGAGTGCACGAGCGATCGTTGCCCTTGATACCAAATCCTCTGCGTCTCAGATGTGATCAGGCAAATACCCACCTCGATTCGGATATACCTGTGAGTCGCTTTATACAACGTCAAGGTAACGCGCTTTGATTTTGGGCAGATCGTAGAAGCGGGATCACGTACTGAAAATCCGGTTCGCACGATCATCTATTTCCCAGCTCAGGTATGACCTCCAAAATTCGTGGTAGTTGCGGACTTTGATAGGCGCCGTCTGTAGATCTACGGTGTTGGTCAAGGTAAGCACATGCCACGGTTCACAGCAACGGGACGAAAGTGGAAATGAATGGTCTTGGAAGGTGTCCAGAAAACGACGTTATGGCTCCGCATCTTCCTTGGCATGATGAAGACCGTGGGCTATGCCGGCACTTGGGGACCAGGTGCGAATGCGATGAATAACATTCATGTCAAAGACTGCGCGATGGGTCTGCTCCTCGTCTTACAGGCGGCTCTGGAAGGTAGAGCCGACGAAGGCCTCGAGGGTCTCTGTAAGAGGAATTGGTGTCTGCGTCGACTACCCACACTGACGTCTGATCCTCAAGACTTTGCGGCAAGTATGGAGCCTAGAATCACGTACCACGAATGGACAAAAGTCATGGGTGACGTGAGTGCTTCCAGTAGGTGGATTGCTTACTTCTCATTCTCTCGAACAGTATCTGTTCAGCAAGGGTATAATCAAACAAGGTGGTAGCCGCCCGCTGCCCGCTGAAGTCGTTGATCCTCTCGGCAACTGTAAGTCATGGTAATTTCACCGGGAGGGGCTGTGCTTGTTAATCTAGGCGTCACCAGACGGCTGGTCATTACTTGGTGGGAACCAATTCGTGAACCCTGAACGTCTTTACAAACTGGGTTGGGAACCAACGGAGACCAAGAAGTTGCCTCTCTTGGACAGTTTCCCTGAGACTCTTGAGCAGGCCCTCAAAGAATAACTGCAATAGTCACTCGGTGCTTTAATGCATCAAATCTTTCAGAATCTATTCCATGACATTTCGTCTGTAGCAAATATCTATATACAGAACGAACATGAAACTTGGGCTCCCGAGGTGAAAGAACATGTCATACAGTATTATTTTCGTTTGTAGACCACCGTCAATATACTTCCTAAGCCGCACCGCTCCGCAACAACGCCAGGGTCACTTAAAATGTTGGTAATGGTAGCTAGAGGTTAGCCGATCATAGAACGAATATAGCGCGAGTGTACAGGTCAATTTCTATTTCTTGAAGATTCTTCGTGGGATGTCACATTAGGCTCGGGGGCGTGAGGTCGGGTGTCTTTGGGGTTGTGGCACTGATAACGAGCCGTTGGCTCGGTGGTACGATATGCTCCGTAGACAATTCCACGCCCCCTGCGAGGATTCCCACACGCATCATTGCTAAGAGCTAAACGTTTTGAAATCATATGATACGCATGGCAGACGGAAACACGATCAGAGACACAAACGTTACATAAATCAGACAACAACGTACGTTGTGAGCAGCGTGAGAGTGGGAATATATTCCTCCGAAAAATGCGGCCGTCATGTCCTTGCCGGAGTTCCGACTCAAGAGGGTTTGGCCCCCCGGATGTTGGTCTAGGAACAAAGATGCATCATGGATGAAACCTGACACCAGCAACAATGTGCGTGATTTGGACTCTTCTTGGACTGCGACATCCAGTCAGCGTGCGAAAGTGAAGGGAGACCTGGACGTACACGATTCCCACGTCACTACAGGGAGCTCGTCGGGTGGGATAGGCCAAGCTATTGAATCTTGGACATCCTTGAGAGCCTTGAGCTTCATTGTTAGGGCACTCTTTTCGATCTCGTTGCTAGGGAATACCCGGAGATGGGAAGCGAACCCAAAGAAATGGCATATGGCGATGAACCACTTGGTTGGGTCGTACTGCCACCAGCGAAACGCGTTTCTAAAGACCGAGAGTCGCGTTGACGAATTGTAGACAAGAGTGGATCTTCTTACCGATAATCCATGGGGAACTGATGGTGAAAGTTATGGTACCCTTCGCCCATCGTGAGGAGTGCAGAGACGAGGTGGTCACGAGGAGAATGTTTGTCATCGTAAGGTGTGCTTCCAAAGTAATGCGCAATAGAATTGATGCAGAACGTGCTCTGTGATAGCAGTCAGAGCGATGATTTGTGTGTGGGGGATGACATACATGGTGGCAAGCGGTCAGGCGGAGGGCCCCAACGAAGTAAAACCCACCTCGCCAATCCCCGTAGAGCAAGCCGGGGATGCACATTGGGAGGACATAACCAACAATAGCCAAAATGACAAAGTACCAGCGATGCTGCCATTGCACGAGCGGATCATTTTTCAGATCGGACGTATCCACTGGTCCTGGGCGGAGGTCGGTATCGAAAATAACCCATCCAATGTGGGTCCATAGTAAGCCTCTCTCCGAATTATAAGGATCGAGGTCCGTGTCGGTGTGTCGATGATGAGAGCGGTGGCGACGGGCCCACCAGTAGCAAGACCCTTGGACCGCGCTCGCACCAGCGACTATGAGGAATACTTGAAGAGGGTAGGAAGCTACGTAGGATCTATGCGACCAAAGACGATGATAACCTGTCAAAGGAGTCTTTGTATGGACGTTGACTCGGCAGTCTCTTGCAGCTCACCAGCGGTGATACCTTTGACGTCGGGATTAGTGCCAACGAGTAAGCGCGAGAGCTTCTCAGGGCTTACCGAGCATAGAAAAGATATAATAAAGTGCAGTCCAAGCGACCGTTTTCGTGAGGATAGGCACATGAAGTAAGCCATAGAGGGACAGGGCAGGGGTGATCACCAGGACGGAGAGATTGAACCACCTGATGCCAGTGATGGGCGGAAAGCCCGTTGTGAAGTATTCGACGGCACGGACGCCGAACATGGCTCCAGGTGGCTAGGACTGACGAGCAGGGGGTAGAAGGATGTCCCAGCCGGATTAGGTTGGCGGCTCGAGGACGTCGGGTAAAGTAGGTGGGCATGGAGGATTTATATATTATCCCGGTGGGATAAGCTGTTTGCACCTATGCGTGAAAATGACAACGCATTCAGCCGGTAGCCACGGTTCAACCAACCACGAACGTGAAGCATTTGCCGGTTAGTCCATGATTCAGAACGGAGCGGAAAACAAGATTCGTAGCGGCCTTTGAATTGAACAAGCCTTCCAACTTCAAATAGCTTTTAAATTGGCCACAGTCTCCGAGCTAGCACAAGGTGTGCTGGCATGAGAAACCGATTTGTACCGACAGCTCAAAAGTTGAGATGAAACAATACGCATCAAACAATTAATTTTCTTCCGTGACCCTTTTTCGGGTTCTTTCTTAGATCCGGTCATCCTGACCCGCTCCGGGTCTAACTTAAAGCGAAGGTGATAACCTTCGTCGGCCATCATCAATTCGACTCAGGTCGCGAAGAGAAGTACATCTCATCATATCGAAGAGCAGCTACGACCACTAGTTCTCCCAAAAATTACAGGCGGCGACCGTTCATGCTCGGTGGCTGCCACTGTGATACATGTCAGAGTCTACATATACGAAACCCCGGGCCTTACCCCGTTGAACGTCTCCATCAAATTATGACTTTGCAGGAATAATTACTTTGAACAGCGTGCACATGTTTACCTCGGTAACTGTTCTGCCCGTCCCTGTTCCAAGTTCCTTTCAGCTGTCAACCTTCTGAGCACAAAGGGCAATGGTTCCGCAGGCCATAACTGGCATTGAGTAAAATGTTTTGTCCTTGAAGTTTGATCGATGATCAATCATCACTCATCACGATGGCAACCAGTTTGGAGTATTGACATTATCGTCCAGACATAATGCACTATGAAACCAGAGTGGCATGAGATAAAACAATCAGCGTGCACGCGGTGGAAAGTTCCACCAGGATCACGAAAGTGCTGAGCGGATCAGTGAGGGCGAAGAGCCACTCCTAGAGTAATTGGTAGCCCGCGTAGTAGTCGGATCAGAACTATTCAAATCTACTGCAATAGGGGATTGTGTACTTCTAGGCACCAGCTTGTGGCGAAATCATCATCTTCCGAGGAACTCTCCGACTCGGATGAACTCAGGTACACCCGGCACAGTTATGTAACAACAATAAGCAAGTTGCATACAACCGAGAATGAGACTGCGAAAGAATTCACATGAGTCCAGTAATCGGTGATAGCTCATACACATACCTCCAAGTTAGCAAGAACATATCGGAGGAATTCATCATAAGCCACCTGAGCGGTAGCACGCAGCAATGAAATCATGGACATAATCGCACTAGATGAGAATGTCGACAAGATCATCTTAACTTGGGGGTCCGTTGCCGTCGGCAAAGCTTGACCCCCCAAAGATGTCTAAGAGAAAGAACGACGAGGAGTCGCGTCGCCGGCAGAACCAGCTGGCAGAAAGTGAGCATCCGGCTGAAAAGAAAGAAAGAAAACGAAAAGTACATTGGTACACTCGCCTGTTGCTTCAAAAACTGCTATTGAATTCGAAAAGGGGCATGCCAAGCGTTCGAGTGCGGATTTTTGGTTGCCCACACACCACCACGTCTTCAAAACGATTAATACTGGCCAGACGATGAGAGGGGGTCTCCGATGGCACGCGTAAAACTGCGGAGACAGGTGGAAGGCGAGCTAACTCGGACAATCATTCGGAATACAGCAGACTCGTTCAGATGGATCTAGCGGTTATAAAAGTTAGATGTCGGACAATCTGTTAACAACTCAGTGCGATGAGGCCCACCATACGATGTTCGTAAATACATCTGAAGGAATCCAACGAGCAATTCCAGCTGTCTCGAACCCCCCTAGAGGTGGGCAAGTCGCTGCATTCCAAGTGCACAGAAACTCAGCACGACTGACTGGTCTGGAAATATATCCGTATCTACAATCAGAAGAGACCGACTAAGGCTGTCGGAAGTTCAGTAACGCTGAACGGAACTGGAACGGTTGCGCTAGTCAGTAGAATTCATGGAGCTGTTGGAAACTCACTCGTAAGAGCTGTAGCCTCAGCTGCCGTGGTAAGGATATGGGGAGCATCGATCTGCGAGACCTGCTTGAGTGTAACAAAAATCATAGCAAACAGGGTTGGCAGACCGCGAGAAGACGGGAGAAAGTACTGCATCGTCAATGGCCATGGTAGAAGTGTCAGTGAACCGGGCCTGTAGGGTTCCATTAAGTGCACGGAGTCTCTGGTGGAAAAATCTCAGAGAGTATATATCCGTGATGATACGGCTTGCGACTTGAGAATTATCCCGACGGAAGATCATCGATCAGTACCAGTTCAATAGCCTCTAATCAGATAAGTGTCAGATATCACAGACGCCCTCGTTACAAGCCATCATTACAAATTTTTATACTGTCAACCATCATTGTGCCTCGTAACCAGACTTTTTCAAGTATCTAACGCAAGTAGACCTCACACAGTTTCAGCAAAGATCATGATTCACGTGACAGATGGCCCGGGCCCATTTGATTCATTACCCTGGGAAATTCGCCCATTTCATTGTTCGCACCAACTCGTTTGTACCTGGCCCTACTAGGGCCATTTAAACTCATTCACTAAGATAGTGCACCCCGGCTCATTCCCCCGAACTACGCTGAGGTTATACACATCCATTGAAGGTTATCTGCGCTCGTATCCGTTGCCAAATCTAGCATGTCCAGAAAGACAGAGTAAATATCCGCACTGGTGTTGGAGGACTTTTTTTTTTTTTTTTGTGGTTTCCTTGTTTATTGTCCGACGGGGCAAGCAGAGCCTCTCGCTGGAGGACTTGACGTAGTCCACAGAACTTGTAAGCTTGTGCCACGCAGTATGGGCGTCGTGTGAGAGTCTCGTCACGATCACCAAGTTTGCCCGGCTGCGCGACTAGTAGTTGAAACTTGACGTGAGGTACAGCCCACCTTTTTCGACCAAAGTCACTGGACATTCCTAACATATCTCGAGCGCTCATTTGACCAAGCCAGCCTGTGTATTTCGGACAAGGTGGGAGCGTGTTGGAAACTTTGAATTTTTATGGCGTCGCCGCTCATTGGGCTCTGATGTTCAGCCACGACCTTCCCTGGAGTCAAAAGGATATCAGATATGTACGTCACTTTGAGAAGGTTTCTGGGCCCAGCAAGTGTGGGACGAGACAATCCGTTCGCTAACGTGCTTGAGAGGTCAAGGAACGACGAGGGTGTTACTCCACTTGATAACACGTTTGTGAAAAATTCTCGTAGCCGTGTTACTTCTCAAAGATCTGTCGTTCCCCGTGGTGGTCAGGCGACTCAAGGTTGGCATGGACGATTCTAAGCGGCTGCCCGATCCCGGCGACCAAAATTTGGCTATAACAAAAGTTAAAAGCGGGGATATCTCGAGAGGGTGAGTCTCAACTTGTCGTTGGAGCCTTTTCCCTGACTTGGTGGGCCCTAGAACGGACGACAAGATTTCAGCGCAAAAGCGAATTCGTTTCTCAATCTTCTACCTAACGATGATTGTATCTGCCTTTGCTGCGTTGACAATTGCCATTGCGGTAGCATCGACCACAAGGGCCGCCAACGCTCCAGATCTCACCCTGCCCCCTGGCGCTGTGGTATGTTCTCTACCCATGTTCACGAGGGGAGTGTTAACAAATTCAGTACATTAACCCCCTGGAATATAATGTCGTGGGTGCAAACTATACACAATGGCGTACAAACGACTCTTTCGTGGGTTTCAATCCCACCAACACGACCCCACCCTTCATCCAAGTCTTCGACCCCTCCTTCCTCGATATAACAGGACCGAGTGCAACTATTCGGCTCGTCGTGTCGAACCCAGGCTTTGCCTTTGCTCACGAAGCGCCGATCTACGTGCCTGACCTCAACGTTATTTTCTTCTCCAGCAACGATGGCGCTCCTCTTGGATATAATGGCTGGAACAATAATAGCGTCATATCGATGCTTAACATGACGGAAGTTGATAATGCCCTCGCTGCTACTACGGGTGGAGTCAACGTACAAATCCAAACCGTGAGCAGGATTTACAATAAGCACCAGGAGGAAATCGCTCACAGTCATTCAGTTAAACCTTTCTGACGACGTACAGATGGTCAACGGAGGCACGGGTCCTTACAAGGGAAATCTCCTTTTTGTCACGTCAGGACGTGCCCTTCTACCTTCTTCAGTTGTACTGGTGAACCCCAGCCCACCATTTAATACGACCGTGCTGTTGGACAACTTCTACGGCAGGCAGTTCAACTCACTGAACGATATCAAGGTGCTACCTGGCACTGATATCATGTTTTTCACAGACACGACGTAGGCTCTCTATTGACCTAAGAGACGAGCAAATCAAATCTGACAGACCTGTGCAGATATGGCTGGATGTATAACTTCCGTCCTGAACCGATGTCACCTTCGCAGGTATACCGCTTCGATCCATCGACCGGTCAAATCCGAGTTGTCGCAGACCAGTTCATACATGCAAATGGCATCGCATTTACCCCTGACGGCAGAACCGCATTCGTGTAAGCAGGACAAGATATCTCCGCTGAATCCGCAGCGAGAATTTACAAATAAATCTTCAGGACCGACACGGGTGAGGTCAGTGGTTTGTTTGGAAACAATCAGACGTATCCCGCCACAATGTAAGTTCCCTTGGACTCGTTTGTTCTCAGTTATCCTTACTCTGGGTTGTAACAGTTACCAGTATGACGTCGATCCAGTGACCCAGTCGTTCAAAAACCGTCGTGTCTTTGCCTACAGTGATTCTGGCATCCCGGACGGCATCCAACTTGACACGAACGGTAACGTGTATTCGGGGTGTGGGGATGGAACACACGTATGGAACTCCGAGGGCACCCTGATCGGAAAATTCTTTTTAAACACCACTTCGGCCGAGATGATGTTCACAAAGTCTGGCCTCCTTATTTTAGCTGAGGAAAGTATATATCTGGCCAACATCCAGGCGCAGGGTATCGACTTGACAGTATACTAATTGGAGATCTGACCCGCTCTTGGGTTTCGGGATGTCTCGTAGACTAAAAATAGTATCATCGCTGAGGGGATAGCCTATCCGCTTGAGAAAACCCATGTTTGCTGTTGAACTTGCAAGTGGCCCTGAATCCCTATCACAATGGTTGTCAATTCCTGCATGCCTTGTTCTAGCGGAATCCATGGCAAACCAACTCTAGGTGTGCATTGGGTTAGACGGGATCATTTGCCTTGCCGGAGGAATGATGTGGGTGCAGGAACGGACCTGAGTCTTGCTGGCCACATACATATCAAGCGGCGGCACGTATGAGGTGTCAAGCTTTCAAGACTCGACAGTGATCAATTAGGCAGAGTGATCGAGGACGTACGTATGTGGCCTCACCATATATGCACTGTATGCCAATCCCTGATGGCCAACTGTCATAAGTGGACTGCCTGATTGAGGGGATATGAATGAGGGAGTGGTACTCTATATGTGTGACCAAACTCAAAGTGTGAGTCGTAAATTTTGTCGGACCTCGAGTCGAGGCACCACATATTCCCTAGTAACCCGTACGTTTGGATCATCCCGAGGGGTATGCGTTGGGGGGGAGTCGACTGTACTGATACTGTTCGTGACTGGCCGGACTCGGTGGCCATTTGAACCCATGAGTTATTCGTCACGGTATCGCACCTCAACAGTCAACTCGTTCCCCCGAACTACGCCGAGGTTTTATCCATTTTATTTTAGCTTATCTGCGGTTGTATCCTTTGTCAAATCTAGCATGTCCAGAAAGACAGAGTAAATATTCGCACTGGGGTTCGTGAACATGACGCAGCACGAACCATCATCATGTACACGCATGGTCATGGTGAAGCTTTGGAGTCGAAGACTAGCCTAGCAGGTTACGGCAACAGGGCCACAGGTACAAACTTGGTACAAACTATGCATTCTCTCCTTTAGACCCTGCGTTACATCAAAAATCCAGGAAAGCACTTTCGCTGGCACGGACTCGTAGACTCTGGCCACAGAAGTTGCAAGCTTGTGCCACGCAATGTGGGCATCGTCTGAGGCGCCACCAAGTCAAACCGATATTCCGGCTGCGCAGCTAGCTACTGTCACTAGTCGTTGACGCGAGGCGCAGCCCGTCTCTTTCGATCAAAGTCGCTGGACCTTCCTAACATATCTCGAGCGCTCATTTGACCAACCCAGGCCCAGCTATGTATTTCAGCCAGGGTGGGAGCGTGTTGGAAACGTTGAATTTTTATGGCATCATCGGGTTTTGACGTTCGGCCACGGCCTTCCCTAGAGTGATGAGATCAGGTGTGTACGTCACTTTGAGAAGGTTTCTGTGCCTGGCGAGTGTGTGGGACGAAACGTCGTTGATGTGCTTGAAAGACAGATCAAGTTACCACAAAGGCATTACTCCAATTGATCACGTTTGTGAAAAATTCTCGTAGCCGTGTTGCTTCTCAAAGATCTGTCGTTCCCCGTGGTGGTCAGGCGACTCAAGGTTGGCATGGACGATTCTAAGCGGCTGCCCGGTCCCGGCGGCCAAAATTTGGCTATGACAAAAGTTAAAAGCGGGTATATCTCGAGAGGGTGAGTCTCAACTTGTTGTCTGAGTCTTTTCCCTGGCTTGAGCCCGAGAGCAGGGACGACAAGATTTCAGCACAAAAGCGAATTCGTTTCTCAGCCTTTTACTAACGATGGTCGTAACAGCGCTTGCTGTGTTGACAATTGCCATTACGGTAACGTCAACTACAAGGGCCACTAACGTTCCAGATGTTACGTTGCCTCCTGGAGCTGTGGTATGTTCTCTACCCATGTTCACGAGAGGAGAGTGTTAACAAATTCAGTACATTAACCCCCTGGAATATAATGTCGTGGGTGCAAACTACACTCAATGGCGTACAAACGACTCTTTCGTGGGTTTCAATCCCACCAACACGACCTCACCCTTCATCCAAGTCTTCGACCCCTCCTTCCTCGATATAACAGGACCGGATGCAACCATTCGGCTTGTCGTGTCGAACCCAGGCTTTGCCTTTGCTCACGAAGCGCCGATCTACGTGCCTGACCTCAACGTCGTTTTCTTCTCCAGCAATGATGGTGGTGCTCTTGGATATAGTGGCTGGAACAATAATAGCGTCGTATCGATGCTTAACATGACGGAGGTCGATAATGCCCTCGCTGCTACTACGGGTGGAGTCAACGTACAAATACAGACTGTGAGCAGGATTTACGATAGACACCAGGAGGAAATCGCTCACACTCGTCCAGTTAAACCTTTCTGACGCTGTACAGATGGTCAACGGAGGCACGGGCCCTTACAAGGGAAATCTCCTTTTTGTCACGTCAGGACGTGCCCTTCTACCTCCTTCAATTGTACTAGTGAACCCCAGCCCACCATTTAATACGACCGTGCTGTTGGACAACTTCTACGGCAGGCAGTTCAACTCACTGAACGATATCAAGGTGCTGCCTGGCACTGATGTCGTGTTTTTCACAGACCCCACGTAGGTTTTCTATTGACCTAGGAAACGGGCAAATCTGACAGACTCGTGTAGATACGGCTGGCTGAATGGATTCCGTCCGGAACCCATGTTACCATCTCAGGTATACCGCTTCGATCCATCGACCGGTCAAGTCCGAGTTGTCGCAGACCAAATTGCAGCCCCAAACGGCATCGCCTTTACCCCTGACGGCAGAACCGCATTCGTGTAAGCAGGACACAGATATCTCCGCTGAATCCGCAGCGAGAATTTACAAACAAATCTTCAGGACCGACACGGGTGAGGTCAGTGGTTTGTTTGGAAACAATCAGACGTATCCCGCCACAATGTAAGTTCCCTTGGACTCGTTTGTTCTCAGTTATACTTACTCTGGGTTGCAACAGCTACCAGTATGACGTTGATCCAGTGACCCAGTCGTTCGAAAACCGTCGTGTCTTTGCTTACAGTGATTCTGGGGTCCCAGACGGCGTCCAACTTGACACGAACGGGAACGTGTATTCGGGGTGTGGGGATGGGACACACGTATGGAACTCCGAGGGCACCCTGATCGGAAAATTCTATCTAAACAACACTTCGGCCGAGATGATATTCACAAAGTCTGGCCTCCTTATTTTAGATGAAGAGACGATATATCTAGCCAACATCCAGGCACAGGGTATCGACTTAGCTGCATACTAGTTGGAGATCTGGCCCACTCTCAGGTTTCGAAATGTTTCGTAGACTAAACATAGTACCATCGCTGAGGGGATAGTCTACAAACACATGTTTGCTGTTGAACTCGCAAGTGGCAAACGGCCCGGAATTCCTATCCTAGTCGGTGTCTCCCGCGCGCCCCGCCCTGGCGGAATCCACGGAAAACCAACCACGCACACGTGTGCACGGGATTAGATAGGATCGTTTTTCCTTGCTGGAGAAATGATCAGGGACGGATGTGAGTCTTGCTGGCAGACATACATACCAAGCAGCCACGCATGTGAAGTGTTAAGACCCAACAGTGATTAATTATGAGTGGTCGGGGACATATGTATGTGGTTCTAACATATATAATTCCCTCGAAGATATTCTCAACTACGATCCGCTCGCGTCTCAGCTGGTCGGCGGGACCGTCTTCCAGGCGATGCTCAGCTCGCTAGACTGTCACCGTTGGCACAGTCCCGTCGACGGACTTGTCGTTAGGACGACCATTATCCCCGGCACGTACTACGCTGCACTTCTGGACGACAATTCAGACCCAGACGTCATCTCCCGTTCGCAAGGCTGTGTCACCGCTGTCTCTACGCGCGCGCTCATCGTTATCGAGTCGGACAACCCGGACATCGGGATCGGTCTGGGAGAAATTTCGACGACCAAGCTGAAGGTGAGGGAAGGGGATCGGATCAAGAAGGGAGACGGGATTGGGTCGATCCACTTTGGCGGGTCGACGCATTGTTTAGTATTCCGTCCCGAGACCTGGCTGACGTTGTTGCCTGGTCCGGAGGAGGCGAGGAGTTATTGTTCCGTGTGGGCAACGGTCCCCTTGATACTGCCTGAGGCGACGGGCGGAATGGTGGGATTTCAGGAGGGGGTCGATCGCAAGTATATGCACGATACGACTGTGTAGGATGTAATGAGCAGCTGATATCGCGATGTGTTTTGATAGGATTCCTTTAAATGACCATGTCCGCGCTGTCGGGGTGTGG
>JBBPQV010000856.1:0-14636 GCA_038092675.1 Boletus rufocinnamomeus | reverse complement strand
TTCCTTGATCTGACTCCCTACAGTTGGGCTGTGGCTCATCGCCCCACAGATCAGAGATCTCCTGAGCATTGCCTTGTTGATCCTACATGCCCCAATACCTGCCTTAGTGACCTGTCATCACCTGAGATACAGCCTCTGGATTGTAGACTCCGACACCTGCCCTTAACAGGACAGCCTCATTGATCCTAGATCACCCGATCTATTGATCCTATTATACCTGCTCTGGTTTCTCCCTAGATCACGTGCTATGCAACACGACACATCTTGGACACGCTTATGCCTCCCCTATAGTCCTGTTACTATATCAGATTAGACCAACCCTAAACTAGTGTACTTGTATAAGTTTGAGCTGAGCTTGAACTGCTCTCTAACCTGAATCTACTCATTCATACCCTTGGTTCTTGTTATGATCTTGCCTTTCTTTCATTTTCTTTCACTTGATCCTAACCCGATCCTTTATGTAACCCCCCAATCAGATCTCGATTGGATCTCCCAATCCCATCTCCTGATTGATCTTCCATTCCCCCTGATTGATCTTCCACTACCTACACTTCCATTCCCCATGCTGCTTACACGTGTACTCCCACATCCACCTTCCTTTTAATCTCCGTTGCTTCTCTTCTCTTCTTTATTTAATCTTCCCGTATTTAGTACTAGCTCTCGCATGCTTACCCTAGACCCTTATGGTCCGTGTGTGTACATAGCTCGTATAAATACAGTGACAAGAGATAATAAACAGCAGTTCTAATCTCTTCGTCTTTGACCTTAGTCAGACCTGAGCTCGCTCCTAGTCAAGATATCCAACCTCGCCTGGTAGCTCATCATTGAGTACTGTGTATCGGAAGATAGGTCAACCACTTGGTTATCATACCAAGTATGATCCATCTGGAGACTAGCCCCATATCCTTAGTGAAGGATTCCCACTGCTGAGAGCCTCTCCTCATTCCTCCTCATCTTCACTTGCCCTTTCCCCTTCCTCCTTTCTCTTCTCTTGTTGATAGGCAGTGTTGCCGATATGAGTCCCACGGCATCTGCCTAGACTGGATCATAACAGTTCTCTGCTCTCTGAGAGATCTTGGGAAGACTTCTCATTCCTTGGACAAGATTGTCCTCGTATACTCGCTTCCATGCTATCTCTCTCGTTGTCGCTGTTGTTGACATTGACCCCAACTTGCTCATCGTCTTCAAGACCTCTTGAAGAGTAGCATTCTTGGTTGGAGTTCTAATGTTGCAGGTAAAACCATAACAGTATACAGTTTTATGTAGTTATGTACTAATAGTGGTAGTAGTAGAGTTGTGGTTGAATAAAACTATTTATATCTCCATATTCTTTTGGTAAAATATTCCAATAAAAATAGGGGAAGGTAGGTCATACTAAGGGTTATCTGGCCCTATAGTATCCAAGGATTCTAACTGCTTTAAGTGGTAAAAATATCCATTCTCGGGTGGTAGCTTTTCTGACTATGCATGAAACCAGTTTCATGCAGGTCATCACCTCTGAGTCCACCCTGGCCCTCAGCACACATGCAGACATAAATGTCCCTGGGACCCCCCCACTGGCAATGGCATTGGCATCCCATTCAACTGCATGAAGCTGCTCAAGCTCAAGCTCAAGTCCCAGGATAAGCTCCCACTGTAGAGAAGCATCACCATTCCAGTTCAATGTGGTCTCACTTGATCCTCTCCCACTCTTTTGATCATCCTGATCACTTTATCACTGCCTGTGAAGATGCCACCTTCCCCTTCTCTTCCTCTGGTGCAATTGCTGCCAATGCCTACATGTCCATCCCACCTCAGGCTACACCACCCATCCTGCCCAATGCCATCAGTGTCCCCCTCATGTTCTCACCTACCACAAACCTCCCCCCTACCTGCAGGGCTGGTATCCCATGGCTGATTGAAGATGTGATTGGGAGAAGCATCGACCTTGAGGAGGTAAGTTCTAGATCATGATCCAGTCTAGCATGTTGATCCTATTCCTACTGCACTAGTTACATATGTGGACGTTTGGACTTGTGAACACGTTCAAGGCACAGTACAGAATTGGTGAGTTGGGAATGTGCTGGCCCTAACTCTGCACTGCACCTTTCTTATGCCATACATTCCATGTAGGGAAAAATGATGTTGGTATGTTTCTATTGCTCTTTTTTTGTTTTGCATCCTCATCATATTGTGTTACCTCTTCTTCCCCTGCCTTCCTCTCCACCTAACACATGCTCACATACCCCCTCTATGTCCACAACACTCTCCAATGCCACTGTCTCCTCCCAGGCTCATGGCTCTGCCACTTGAATACATTGGTTATAATGGTAACCATCTCAATTTCTTGTTGATCAAGACCTTCTAAATCCCCATCATCCAGATCTCAAGCAGCCCATCCTCTCCAGCTTGGCAAAACACGTCAACTCATTGATTTCCAAGGACATGAGCACTGAGGGGTATAATCTGATCATTCCCCTCAACCTCACTGATGACAAGACTTCCATTTCATGGTTCACCTCAGTGTTGGTGAGTCAGGTCAGTCAATGGTGATGTCCTCACCTTCACCAACCCTGTGAAGTACTTCCAGAATGAATGGCCACCTTATGTACCCCATGCATGGGGCCCTGAACCTGGGCACCCATTCTCTGGCCCCATAGATGAGACAGTTACACCCTATGCCACTGCCAAGCAGACACAGCCTCACTGGCATGGTCCTCATGCCATTGCTATCCTCAGATCTACTGGTTCCATTACTATCACAAAGGTAATACTTCTCAATGGTAAGGGTTCCAAGGATGCTACTCAGGCACATTTTGAACAAAGCCACACTCTTCTTGCAGATCCCATGAGTACAACAACCAGAGCAGTGGAGTCAAGGTTGGTGAGAAAAAGGACCAGTATGACAATGCACTCAATGCTACATGTGCTGGGCCTGCTGTTGGGGGGGGAGGGTTTCCTGGTAGTGGTATCACCCTGGTAGTGTGGCTCTGACTGGCTTATGGTGCCTTGTTGACCATCCTGGCTGCTCAATGATACATTTGCCACCAGCGTCAATTTCAGTGGGGACTGGGCTTACATCAGCATGGGCACAATCAAGCTCTGGGAGGTTGCCCAAGATGGCAAACCCTCAGGCAATCATCAAGTGCATCTGTGTGCATGACCTCTACAAACACATCAACTACATACATCCACATGAAGACAAGGTTGTGATTGCAGCCAATGTGACACCAGGTGCAATTGTTACAGGGACAAAATAGGGTGTATTGACAGGTGTGGATGAGCAGATGTTTTTAGCAGTAGTATGGGTACACAAATATAATTTATTCTTTTCTTCTACATTCCAAGTGAAACAAGACTGGCAACAGCCTGAGCAAAAGTGGTAAAAATTCATATACTGTCAAGTCTGTACATATTATGGGACTGTTACAGCTGACCCAGATAGGGGCAACCATAGCCCTGACAAGCCATTCTGTCGAGGGCGAGGACGGGGTGTTCATAGGGAATTCTTGAGGAGTTTTGAAGGGTTTGAAAGGAAGTTCAACTGTGGCTTTAGAGGTTCAAGGAGGAAGACATGGTATTGCCAGAGATGGGGAGTTCAAGGACAAAGTGCAAGATGATTCATATAATTAGGGATCATGGTACAAGGCGGGGTAGGTGTCAGGGAAGTCAAGACTAAGGTACAGTACATGGTATGTGAGGAGATGGTTTAAATATGTAGGATAACCACGCACAGACCAAGCCGATAATGGCAAGAGTGGGGTGAAGGGGAGGTCTGGGCAGAGGGCTAGGGTAAAGGTTAAAAGGTGGTCTAGAAGACTGGGTGAAGGGGAAGAGTTCTAGGTTGCGCATTGACCAGTAAGGTTGAGGCGGAAGAGGGTTGACCTCTTTAGGTTAAATTGCAATCTGAGAGATTGGGGCAAAGGGTGAATGTTCTAAGTAAGGAATGGTCTAGACGACCAGAGCAAAGGGGATATTCTAGGCAAGGTAGCCACTAGAATAACAGAGGGACAAAGGGAACAAGGAAGAACAAAGAGAGAAGAGGAAAAGAAAAGGGTAGGGGTAACCAACCCCAGATGAATTGTAACAGGGACTCTGTATAGCACTGTGACAGTGCTGTGATGGTGCTGTGACAGTGCTGTACAAGAGGGGACCTACAGGTAACTGTAGCACTGTAGCAGCTGTACAGCATTGTACAGCATTGGGTGGCATTGTACAGCCACTTTGTGATTTGCTGATGCTCCATCTGCACTGCCTTGCTTAATCTCCACTCACATAGCCATGCACAGCCAACTTCATTTCTGCTTGCTGTACCTCACACAGCTCACTTCATTTCTGCCTGTATCAATGGATACTGTCTCCATCAGAGTCACAAGGACTCATTCTTCATTTCCACCCTTTGTATGAGTCAGGACAGCTCACTCTTTAATCACTACTTGTATCCAAGTCATGATGACTAGGAACCATGTCATGTATCAATGGATACATTACTTTTATTAACAGTCTATGCCCAAGGCTATGCTTAGGAGTCACCATGACTCACTTACACTTGTTATGACTCAGAACACACAGCATATCATACAAATCTACCATAAACATGTACAAACACCTGTAGAGTATATAAACCTGCAATACAACACCCCAAGAACTTCAGTCAAGTTTTTGTTGGAATTCCCTCTTACATCTCTCACTTGTCTCTAAGTCAGTATCTAAGTGTTGGAGCTACCCAAGTCTTTATTAGATTTTGAGGTCGCTAACAATCTCCATTCTCATCTTCCTTTCACATTTTGACCATTGTCTTTGCTTGAGGCCTTCTCTCACTACTCTCTATATCCCTGCCCTTGCAATATACCCCTCTTGCTCACTGAACCACCAATTCTCTTGAACACCTTGTCTTCTCACTCCCTCATTCCTTTGCCCTCCAGCTCTCCATTCCCTTGCCCCCTCATCTCCTCATCCCTCATCTCCTTGTCTCCTCATCCCCTTGTCTCCTTGTCCCCTCATCTCCTCATCCCCTTATCTCCTGGTCTCCTTGTCTTCTCATTCCCTCATCTCCTCACTTCCTCACCCCCTGAGCCCTTTCATCTTGTCACCTCCTTCCTCAGTCACCTTCCATGAAATCCCTGACCCTAGTAGTACTTCCTATGATACTCTCTCTACCCCTCGCCCTCTTGGCCTTTCAGGCCTTCTTGATCCTCTTCACATTCCTAGTCATAGCCACCCTCCTTGCCTTCCTCACATACCTCCTCTGCCAGATCCTACTCTCTCAGTCTTCCCCTCCTCTGGGAATTCCTGTGTCTAACCCCCCAATCCCTTGTCCTCCTGCCTCTCACCCTTGCCTTCCTACAGCTCACCCTTGTCCTCCCCCTCCAGGCTACTTGGACATCTAGGATCTCTTCCTTCCATCCTCGAACACTATGAACCCCCCCTCACTCTCTACTCCATGGAATCTCTTCATCCAATTGCTGATTGCGATCTCTTTGACCCTGTTCCCTATTTGAAAGGCTATGCTCACCCCTATCTGGGTCAAGCATAACAATTTCTGTAAAGAGCAATCCTGAAGACCCCTTCTCCTTGGCAATACAAAAGTACAAAGCCTCTGGAATATCTGCACAGGTGTCCAAGAAACTTGATGAGCTTTTTGTCAAATATTCTGCTGCCAATGACAGAGAGGCAAAGATGAAACATAACATGGATGTAATCTTGCATCACTCCCCGAGCAAGTGAAGTGACATGGCTTTTTACATGTTGAGTTTATCTCATGGTATAGGCTGAATGTCCTGACCAGTAGGATTTAGAGTGTGTTTTTTCTCTTGAATGTAAGGCAGCTGATCCTCAATTTGAATGCCAAATAATAAGATGGTATGCAGGCCAGAGATTCAAGTTATGTAAACAATACCAAGAGTATTGTATTGTTGATAGCAAGGACACAACCTTGGTTTACTGCTATAATGTATAGATCATGGTTCCAATTCCCTTCCACATGTGAGGTATATTGTAAAAAGCCATGAGCTTTTGTTACTGGACCATGGCATTGGATGTTGTGCACTATTATGTATGTCATACTGTAAGTACCAGAACTATGCATCAGCAAAAGCACAAAAATTATAAAAGTACTTCATGATACTGGATATATCTCAATGACTTGAGTTGACTGAAACTGACTGAACTGACTGGAGTTCCAGTTATCCCTCCAGTAACATTGAGCAGGTCATAAGAGTTTTCAGTGGATCCAGTAAGTTCAGCAAGCTAGTAAACTAGTAAACCAAGACAGGGCAGGCAGCAGCCACCTCAAGCACACCAGATACAGCAGCCAAGCCCACATCTGCTGCAGTGGCTTAGCCTCCCAACCAGAGCCACCAAAAGGCTGAACATGCAGGGGAAAGGAAAGCAGAGGCTGGCCAATGACAACATTCAAATGGAGGGGGTGGGCAAAGAGGTGGAGAGTATGAGCATGCTCAAGAGAAAGGAGGGGAAGGGAGGAAGGATAAAGAAGAGGAAGGCTGTGAAGAATCAAGTGCCCTGCCATCAAAGATAAAGGAGAGGGTGCAAGAAGAAGAGGACAAAGAACCTTGGGGATGACCCAGACAGCAAGGTGGGACAATGATGTAATCACCATACAGGAGGAGTTGGGCAAGATCAATAGGATGGTCACCCAGTACTTGCCAAAGAAGCCTCAATGCTAGATCTGGGACTGGGAGATCCCATGTCAACAGGTAGATTATCGCAGAACGAGAACTGAAGATGTGAGTTTTTTATATCTTCGTTTCAAGTCCGAGTGTGAAGATAAGGATGAAACCGGGCCGCACTGCTTGAAGGTCAAATGAAAGGGGGAAAACATCAATAACCGATAATGCCTCATTGTGGAAGAATCTTTTCAAATAGGTGTTGGATCACTGAATCGAGTGTGGGGAACCATATATGAGGAAAGCTCAATTGAACTGAGTGCCTTAACATAGATAGGCATGTGCGAGTTGATGTTTGAGCCGCATGTTGTGTATCTTTCAAAGGGGTTTTAATCTCCCAACGTGACGGACACATTACACGGTGAGTGAACAATACAAGACGAAACCGTGAGGTATCCTACCGAGCGCTCTTACCAGCCTTGCGCGCCCGTCTTTTCCGGCCGATTACGGACCCAATGATCTTCCCGGGTTTCGCCGACTCTTCCTTGATCTGCACGGTCTTGACGGGCTTGGTTTGGTCAGATGATACGCGGCGTTTCTTGGATCGGGGCTCTTCCGTACTACTTGGGCCAGACTTCCGAACATTGTGTAATTGAGGCTATAGAACGCGATAAGCAGCTCCACTTGTGCCGAAAGAACGTGACTTACCAATTTCTCTTTTTGTGCTGTTCGACGCTGCACGACTTGGATATTCTCGATGGAAAACTCTACAATAGGGGTACCCCTAGCGGGCTTGGACGGGGCCTCCATCTCGTTCTTCATCCGCTTTATCCTAGCCTCGTCCGGGCTTCCCTCCCCTTTTTCCTTCGTAACGAGATCTGCAAGCTCCTCCTTCCACCACTTGTTAAAAAGCACGGCGATATCGGCGTTATTGTTAGCCCATCGCAGTACGCGTAGCGCATCGGCATGTGTGTGCATTTCAACGAAACCGTAACCGCGACTGCGACCTTTCCCAGTGACAGGGTCGACACGGTCTGATTGGCGTACGATCTTTGCCTGCTTGACACTTGTAAGTCGCACTGCCTTGGCCTTGGATTTCTTCGATTTGATGTCATGCTCTGCTTTGATGACGTCTTTGGTGTCTTGGTCGTCAACTTTAGCAGGCTCGGTGAGTTCATCAGGGCTGAGGTCTTCCCGGATACCCTTTTTGACTTCCGTGCTGAACTCCCGGACGCTGTGGATCGCGAGTCGCTTGAGAACACGCTCGGTAACAAATAGTGGAATTTGACGTATGCTGAGCCGTGTTTTGGAAACATAAAGAGAGGGATTGCTGCGAAGCATCGTTCTGCGGGAGTTAAAAGAGTTCGTGCGCTTCTCAAGCTCGACCTGGGGGATTGTCTCGGCGGCAGGGCTGTTAGGTAAAATCACTTGGATAGCTTTAGCCAGAATCAGTTAGAAAGGCGGGGGAATGACATACCTCCTTCGCGCAACAGGTAGAGATTTCGTTTGTCCGCCTTTTCTCGACTCTTTTCGCCATCTTCTTTGAGCTTCGTGGCTTGTTCTCTCGTGACTGCGCGTACAACATCAAGCGTCCGACCATGCAGTACCAAATTTTTCGCTAGGCCGGCTGACGGATCAGGGGTGAGGAGGGAAGGGAGGGAAAATGGATTCTTGGGAGGCTGTAAACTTATAACTGAATCTATATCCCTAGGCCGTAGATGCATGCTCACCTGCGTCTGGGTGCCCATGGTCTCTGCACGCAAAATTTCACCCTGCTTGATGGCCTTGTCCGCATCTTCCTTGTTCCAGAAGCACGCGAATCCAGTTCCCCGGGGACGCTCAGTTTCGGGATCTACCGCAAGGCGGACATATCGAAGTGGGCCAAAGGCTCGGAATCTGTCATTATGAGTAGGTGTACTGCATAGAAAAAGAAAAAGAAAAACTCACAGCGCTCGTATTTCATCCTCCGTAGTAGTAAACGGAATATTGCGGATGAAGAGCGTGTTTCCAGTATCGGTATGGGGTAATTGTGGTTTTCTGGGCGATTCCTCATCGCTGTCGCGCTCAGGAGGCTCACTGTCCTCGCCATTGCCGTCCTCGTCCTCGTCCTCGTCCTCGCTATCTCCGTCCTCTGAACCCTCCTCATGTAGTCCTAGCTGCTCGTGTTCACTGTCAGCTTCGCTATCTTCGCCTGCGCTCGCATCACTTTCTTCGTCATTCATTTCCACGTCGTTTTCCACTTCATCGGCCACTTCTCCAAGCTTTGCATTCTCCTTCACCCATCTTTCCTTGCTAAGAGCCCAGTCGACTGCGATCACCCGCTCTTTGCCCCCACTCCCGGTTTGTTCGGGCTCCTCTACCGTCTCCCCCTCTTCGCCATCTTCCGTTCTGATGTCTTGACGCTTCTTTTCCTCCCGACGCTGCTTCTTTCTTTTTTGCTTGTCCGAAACGATGTCGCTCGCCATCCCAGCCACTACTTTCATTCTATTACACTTTTCCAGTGCGGATTCAGCATCTTTCTTGCTCAACATCCAAACAAACGCAAACCCCTTGGATCGAGGTGGTTGGGAAGGCCTTTTGGTTTCCGCATCGTCCTCGACCTTGACATTATCGACTTCTGCTAATGGAATATGGACCGAGTGGATAGGGCCGTGTGGGAGAAAGATGGCTCGTAAATCCTGTTCGGTAACGTCGAAGGGAAGGTTTCGAACGATGAGGCGACTAGCTCGGCTCGGCGTAGTTCCCGAGGTAGTTCCTATAGGTGATGATGAAAGGTGAATCACGTACATGAATAATGGTTGAATGCAGATCAAAGAAATGATTCATACTTTTGATAGTGGTTTTGGCAAGATTGTCGAGTCGCTTTTTGAGCGTGACAGAGAGTAGGCTGCCTTTGAAAACATGAGCATGGAGTTTACTGACGGCGTCTTGCGCAAGGCTGGATGATGAAAACAATACATGTGCTAGACTCGGCCCGTAAGTGTCCTGAAGCGAACAAGGGAAAGGAAGAGCTTACCCGTTGACGGATCTTCACCTCCAAGAGTTTTCGCTGGCCATTCCACATTCTCTGCACCCCCGAACTTGCGGAGCTTCTTCCATAACGTCTTTCGGTTGATTGAGGACGGCAAGCCAGACACGACAATTGTCCGAATGGCAAGGGGATCGTCGACCTTCTGCGCTAGTAAAGTTCGTACAGGAGTCTCCTTTTCTTTTTTCACATCCCCCGCCTTCGGCCGGTCCTTGGTCTTGTTTTTCGGCTGGGGAAGCAGTGAGGAATGGTAAGGGAGTGAGGAATGCGACATGAAATCACTTTGCTCTCAGCCCACTGCACTCGTATATTTCTGCCGTTGATAGTCATGCCGTTCGCTGTGATTGACTCGAATGCTGTCTGAGCATCCTCCTTGATGGAAAAGGAGACGTATCCAACGCCCTTGGAGACACCAGACCCATGCTCGAGGACTACGAATGCGGAGCGTACGGGTGCGAGATCGGAGAAGGCGGTCTGAAGATCGGTCGATGTCGCGTCATATGGCAGGTTGGACACGAAGAGCGTAGAACTGTGCGATCTCGATGGTGTCATGTTTTATTTCCGGTTCAGGAGCACGCACCCATGGCTATGACCGCTATTCGACTGGGTCTCCTCGTCTCTCGCCTTGCGCTTACCCAGCGTATTTGTCGACATGGCTCGCACCAAGTTTCAGCGTCGATTGTTTGACATTGTTGTTTACGTCGACACTAAATCATCCAAGTACTGCAGCTCTCACACATAGACAACTTCGTTGATACCTCTTCTCCACTGTTTGCCCTTCGGTTACAGGTATGTACTCTTGCTTGGCTCCGAGCAGTAATAAGACTGATTTCTTCCAGGTGTTGTATTGGCTAACGGGATGGTTCACGATTCCGTGTTCAATTCCGTGTAGTACATAGTTCTTGTTCCCCTCAGACTCGTCCAATTCAATACAGCTGATAATACATGAAATTATTAGGAGCGGCAAAATGTCCATGCCATTACGAGGACAATGCAAGTCCATGTTCACTCTCACAGTGACCTTATGCCGGCGAGCGGTAGCTTGTAAGTCCACCCTCTAGGGTCGCGCTTCGCCCTCCCTGGGACCCTAGACTCCCACGACTAGCGAAGGCCGCGAAGCCCGTACAGTTCGCTTTTCGGACTGCCGATGTCGTTCTTTTGGCAATTTACGACACGTACATAGCTATTCTCAGAGGGTACTTACACATCAAGCGGACCATATTTTAGCAGCCAGCTGACCACAACCGTATCAACTTTTTTTTTTCGTCCTCTGGAGCACATGTCTATCGTCAAAGGCATTGCCCTCATCACTGGATCTGCCCAGGGTTTGGGACGTAGTATCGCACTTCGTCTTGCCAGGGATGGCTTCGATATCGCTCTGAACGATGTCTCGTCGAAACATGATGAGCTGCGTACTGTTGCAGACGATATTGAGAAGATCGGTCGAAGGACGCATGTAGTTCCTGCAGACGTGACCGTCGAAAAGGAAGTCAAAGGGATGGTACAAGACGTTGTCAAGGAACTCGGTGGGTTGGATGTTGTGGGTACCTCGTGTCGCACTTCGATCGATGGTGTTTCCAAGTACTCTCTTCTTAGATGGTAGCGAACGCAGGCACTGGTGTATTGTCATCCTTGGTCGACAGTAGGCCACGCTACTGGTCAGCTCCCTGCGGCTTGAACTGACACAGTGGTATTCTGCAGTGGAAGTAGATGAGTGGGAGCGGGTCATGGCCGTCAATGCGCGTGGCCCTTTCCTGTGTTACAAATACGCAGCACAACAGATGATCAAGCAAGGACGTGGAGGGCGCATTATCGGCGCCAGCTCTATCCTTGGTAAGATGGGACTCCAAGGGTGCTCCGCGTATTCCGCCAGCAAGTTTGCTGTCAGAGGGCTTACACAAACCGCCGGTAAAGACCGTTTTTCTTTGTCATCCTGCTTTTGAATGAAATTTCTGATCAAATCAGCATTGGAACTTGGCCGATACAACATTACTGTGAACTCGTACGCTCCCGGTTTCGTCAGGACGCCAATGAGTGAGTGTCGACAACATACTTATCTGATCCTCAATTGGGACTAAGTTCGGAATTCGGACAGCGGCTGGCGTCTTCGATAATGGATCTGCAAAGGTTGATTCGGAAACGATCGAGCTAATGAGGAGTGTGAGTTGCTCCATCTCCTGCTTGTCAGCACGTGGCTATATTCACATATTACCCACAGCTCGTAGCCGGGAAGCCTATCAAGTATAACGGTCAGCCGGAGGATATCGCAAGCATCGTTAGCTACCTCGCTTCGAAGGAGGCACACTTCATAACTGGCAAGTCACATTCCTTGATCCCGTTTCAGGTTCGCTTGCTTACCTTTTGGACTGTACCCAGGACAAAGCGTAAGTACCAGCCCTTGTCGTTGAATCGGATCCCGAGATAGCATGCTGAATGAACTTGATGTAGATTACTGTTGATGGAGGAATGGTCCCGTCCTGATCTGAATTCTGGGGAATGAGTATATTGTAAAGTCCACCTGAATGTAAAGAGATTTTTGTTTACCCTTCGATATTGTTACATTGTATGGGCATTCAGTATTGCCTGTTTTGACATTGAGGCTTGAGCGCTCTCTGTAAGATATCATGTATTGAAGTCTGGACCCGCTTTCAACGCTGTTCACATCCAACCAGACAATGGCCCGGTATGCACTAGCGAGAGCTGTGGTTCTATGGCGGCTGGAACCTTTCGAGAATCGAGATGGATGTGCCAGTGGTAATCGCGGATTCGTGGCGTGAGTTGTACTATAGTGGGGTTCAAGGTTGAATCTCAACTTGGAACTGAATCTGAGGTAATGGACTTAACTTGGCGGCTCCTCGGCTAGGATTCGGGTCCCGAATCTCCGACAAACTCTGCCAGAATGCACCATTGTCTACTGTGTCGCTGCCAGTGTTAGATCGGAGTTCAAAGTGCCACTTTGTGGCTGTGTTGTAACCGAATCGGAGCTTGAATAACGACAACATTTTGTTTCGAACTTGAGGTTCACGTAAGTTAAATTTGGTGACTCATTCGCAACTTTGAGAGCCCTTATTGACCCGCCAACCTTTAGGAGCTTTGACAAGGCCAATTCGAGGCCAACTTGGCAAGGTGTCAAATTAGTCATGGTTCCACCTTGCCATTTATAGCCCCCTCAAACCTCACAGGCTCACACAGCCTGGTTTAAGGGGCAATACAGGACATGATCATTCCGCTTGGAATTATCTTCGGCGCCTCCGGAGTATGATACAGTTTTTAAGCAACACGAGCGATAACTACCTTGGGTAGCCTGCCATTCTACGACATCACGCTGAGGCCGTTGAATTCGATTGGCCCTTATATATCAGGAACATCAGAAACCCTGAGCTCATGTTAGACATGGACAATACAGAATCGACCAAGAGCACACGCTCTTGATAGGTCAGTATGCGTCACGAAGCATCCTCGTTTGAGTGACTTGAGTCGCGGGATGTAACATTCTCGCAAGGTCAGATAACGGCATTGCCAGGATATGAAGTGGTACGAACGTTTTTACGTCCGTCCCACGGTCTACAAGTAAAAACCCGACATCATATCCATTTCAGGTGTAGAGCCAGCCTGGCCACAATATTATAATGGAGGCGAGCCATCGGTGCCACGCCAATGATCATTCTGGCATTCTGGTAAGTGCAGGCAGAATATATGGTTGTCTTATCGCATTCCATGCGACCCGCTGCCCTCTCTCGTAAGGCTCATTGCGATATTAACAGGAGTGCACTCCAACGGTCTGGCTAGCTGTGTTTTATCAGAAAGGAAATCGGCGGCTTTCAAGTGTAGGAAGAGGGAGCCAGTACGACTCGCTGCGCTGTGGACTATACTCCAACTTAGACATTTCCGCTCAAAGGAGAGACGGATGCCGATTCCGTACCGCGTGACCGTGCAGCGGATGACCCTGATCACATGGCTCCGAAGATGCTAACCACCCGACAACGTCCCATTCACAGGCTTACCTTCGTCCTTTCTACACGAATGTAAAGCGAGATGCCAGCAGTAACAGCTTCAACGGTGCCTTCCATCAAGTTGAATTCAGGGGCTTCTATTCCCGCCATCGGGCTTGGATGTTATGCGGGGGACGGGGCGAATCAGGAAAAGAGGGACAGGGTTAGATTATGGACAGGATCTGCCTTGAAGGTATCCCAGCTCCCTCATTTTACGGCTCTGGTCATCCATATGCTTGGATAGGCAGGATACAGGCACCTCGATACAGCCTGGATGTATGGTGAGTACCCTTCTTCCTTTCTCAAGTGCAGAATCCGAAGGCCTTTCTATCATCGTAGAGACTGAGCACTCCGTCGGAGCCGCGATCCGGGAGTCGGGTATTCCACGCAAGGATGTATTTGTGACTACCAAATTACCGTATGTCTGCTCTGTGAGGGAGTCGGTCAGCTGACTCAAACTGATTACCTCTCGGCTCTACTCTAGATGGCATCACCCAGGGTACGTGTTCGAGTCCATCGACGAAAGCTTGCGCGAAGCCGGATTAGACCATTTCGATCTTGTGAGTCACTTCGCTTCCAAAACAGCGCGAAGTTCTCTCGCTAATGCTGGGGCGGCCTCGTCGTCTCAGTATCTCATCCATTGGCCTCAAGCCATCGAATACCCAGGGCGTGTGTACAGCTCGTTGTCTTCCTGTTGTCCAAATAAAACTAACCCGTATGGGTCAGAGGGTCGTGGGCGTCCTGTCGACCCGGATGATCCAAATGCGATCCGTGTATTAGAACACCCGACTCTCAATGAGACATGGGCTGACTTGGAGAGGGTCCTCGAAATAGGAAAAGTCAAAGCTATAGGCGTTAGCAATTTCTCAATCAAGACGTAAGTTTTCTTACCTATGGTGCGTATATCTCGTGTGCTCAGGAGTACAATTATAGTCTCGAGCAACTATTAACAACTGCGAAAGTCATACCTGCTGTTAACCAGGTCGAGTGCGTAAATCGTTGTGTTCCCTC
>JBBPQV010000855.1:0-14640 GCA_038092675.1 Boletus rufocinnamomeus | reverse complement strand
GACGGGGCATCTGCGCAGGCTGAGGTGCGGCGTGCGCCTGTTGCTCCCTGATGCGCTCCGCCCAGACGTTGACCCCTGGGGGTTTTAAGGAGGACGGCTGTGTGGGGATAGCATGGCTGGTTGGTTGTTGCTGATTTTGTTGTGTCGTTCGTGGGGCGGAAGATGTGCTCGCCTTTTTTGCACGCTGAGCGTAGGACTCGTTCGGGTTGCGAGCGGACGAGACCATTCGAGAACAGCGTCAGTCAACGTCGCACTCCGCGTCCCCTCCTACTCGCTCTAATATTATGTAATCACCACTTGCAGTAGATCTACCCCGATCCATCTTTACTAGTCACTCCACGCCCTCAACTTCCTACACGTCATATTGGCGCACTCGCAAGTCCGTGGGGACGTTCCCGGCCTCATTCTTTTTCCCGTTCTCATATTCGAGAAACTTCGCCAACGGAATCGACGCTTTGCAATCTTACACACCACTGAATTGCACACAATGACACCGTATCAACGTATGTAAACACTCCATATGGGCACGTTGAGGCCCGTAGCTGCAACACATGACGACCAACCATCCCCAGTCCCTCTCGAACAATGGACCGCTCCCGGACGTGACCCTCAAGCCAGCCTCCCTCGTTTGCCTCCCAAAGAGCGCGCAAGACTCTTCAATATATTACATCCAAACCCTATAGGACGTTGAAGGTCCCGTTCCTCTCATATCAGCGAGGGCACGTTGAGGCCATCATGCAATATTACATGTTTAGTACCTGTCCCATCCAGATTAGCAATTGCCAACAAATCAATTATCGTCTTACCTGTAGTGTGAGGCCTTGTATGGGCCCTGAACAGGGATGTCGAGGTAGCTGGATTGCTCGGGTGAGAGCGTGGTCAACTTGACATTCAGTTGCTCAAGGTGGGCACGGGCAACCTCCTCGTCGAGTTCCTTTGGCAGTATGTGCACACCAACAGCAAACTTGCCAGGGTTTGTCCACAAGGCAATCTGAGCCAAGACCTGGTTAGCGAACGAGCAAGACATCACAAACGAAGGGTGTCCAGTAGCACAACTATCAATATCCTGTGAGCACGAAACGCTTCCCGATTCCACCAGTGACCTACCCCAAGTTGACAAGACGACCTTCGGCGAGTAGGATGACATGGCGACCTGAAGGCGTCGTGAAGCGGTCGACTTGAGGCTTGATGTTCACAGCATCCTTTGCGTTTGCCTTCAGCCATGCAACGTCGATTTCAACGTCAAAGTGGCCAATACTACGATAATTTTAGCAATCTTGCCGACACCAGCAGCATGAAAGCACCAACTTGGAGACGATAGCATCCTCTGGCATCGCCAAGAAGTGCTTCGCGGTGATGATGTCACGGTTACCAGTGGTGGTCACAAAAAGGTTGGCACGAGGAGCAGCGTCCTCCATGGTGGTGACTTCATAGCCAGCCATGGCAGCCTGCAGAGCATTGATAGGGTCGATTTCCGTGATCAATACACGAGCACCGTAAGAGCGAAGAGACTCGGCACACTGCAACAATCGATCAGGATCAATAGCATCCAGCCAACATCGAGAAGACCTACGCCCTTGCCGACATCACCAAAGCCCGCAACGACAGCAACTTTTCCAGCAAGCATGACGTCTGTGGCACGCTTGATACCGTCGACGAGAGACTCGCGACATCCGTAGTAGTTGTCAAACTTGGACTTGGTGACGGAGTCATTGACGTTGATAGCAGGGACCTTGAGCTTGCCTTCACGGAAAGCCTTGTAAAGATGGTGGACACCGGTGGTAGTCTCTTCAGAGAGACCTCGGATATCTGAATGGCCTATCAAATCCACTGATTTCCATCAGATCGCAAGGATGCTTACCCTTCAAGTACTGGGGATATTTCTCGTGGACAAGGGTAGTGAGATCACCACCATCATCCAAGATCATGTTCAGGCTCTTGCCACCGGGGAAAGCAGCAAGAGTCTGCTCAATGCACCAGGTGTACTCCTCCTCCGTCTCGCCCTTCCAGGCAAACACGGGAACACCTGTAGCAGCAATGCTAGAGATACCTGGTTATATGGTATATAAATTGACGATTTAGTTTACACTCACGCGGCAGCAGCATGATCCTGGGTGGAGAAGATGTTCTAAACAAGACATCAGGAGCAAAGATCCACGATACGCCGAGGAAACTCACACAGGACGACCAGGTAACTTCGGCACCCAAAGCAGTGAGAGTCTCGATCAAGACAGCTGTTTGGATCGTCCTAAAGCACGGACAATTAGAAATTAAGAGTAGTTTAGGAAATTCGGCCATACATGTGCAGGCAACCTGCGATGCGGGCACCAGTCAACGGCTTGGAAGTGCCATACTATGTACGGTAATGAGCGATGTCGAACGGCACAAAACACTCGTGATGGGTCACCTTGGTGCGCATATACATAAGCCCTGGCATTTCATGCTACAGGCCGTGTAAACAACTGTCATCGCAAGGCGAGGATTGAGGCCTACCTCTGCGATCTGGATTTCCTTGCGACCAAAGGCAGCAAGAGAGACATCTGAGAATCGCGAGTTAGATGTCGACGTCGTAGATGGAGTTAGCTACATACCGGCGACTTTGTAGACCATGTTTTGCGTGTTCTTGGGGGATCGATGGTGAGGGAAGGAAAACAACACGAGCTGAAATTCCAGGCGATTTCGACGCCACTTTTTATCTCTTACCCCACGTGGCCTTCCGTGGGAAATCAAGTCCCTGTTCTTGAGAAAACATCCCTTGGTTCAAGTCATTTTGGAATTACGGTGTGATACCTCCATTGAACGACGTACCGAGGACACCCAAGTCGGTCTTGATTCATGTGCCAAAAGCCCCATGAACATTCCTCGGCACCCCCCTCCAAGTGCCCGTTACTTGAGATAGGTGCGTACACGCTAGAAGCCACAGAATGTCAGACCATGGCGCATCTTTCAGTCCAATATTCATGCGAGCCTGAGAAAGCTCCAAGCGGGGAAATGCGTACCCACTGTTTCCCGTTCTCGCGCATCTTTCGAATGTTGGTTAGCGTTTGTCTCCGGAATTCAAGAGCTCAAATCCCGACGGTGCTAGATGTCCCCATCGACCTGCTGTAGAGATCACTAGATACATCACCATAGACGCGAAGACGGGTGAAATTGAGATACCAGATGGGCCCAGGTTCGTCCCCCGTCCTTTCCCGAACGAGCGGTCGCAGGATGACTACCCGTGGAACAGCTCGCTCCTCAAAGGAAAGCCTTGGCGAGATGTCTATTTGTATAGCAAGTCTCAACAACGATGACAAATATTTTGGAGAAATGCGTATCTCCATTTCTCCGCGGTCTTGCAGAGGTGTGGTTGCGAGAGGCCCTTGTTCTAATTGGATACGCATGTTTCATGATACGCGCGCCCTCGAGGCAGTCTCAACATACAACCCCGGAGTTCCTGTTTCTGCCGTCTATCTATAGATTGGAACCTTTCTAGGTGTGGGCCGATGAGATCTTCTATGCGACTCGGGGTTCCTTCGGGTTCTACCACGACCCCTGGTAGTAGCTAGGGGATAAACCCACGTAACGTCTGGTCCCGAAACGGCGACACGTGTGACGTGGATCTTATGTTGCCTCGTGTCTCGGCTAGCGCAGGCTGTGTCCATTGACAAGCCATCGCTGGGTTGATGCGGGCACATCAACACCGTGATGGGCCTAGCAATGGTACCCCGTACAAATTGTCGCGAAGATGCATCTCCGACCCGGACAAATGGACGAATATCGCCCCATGCCTTCTCCTTATGCTCTCCCAGGTGCTTATGTCTCGAGCATGAGTGCCACATCCAGTCTATCCGGCGCTGTTGGTGAACTGGACTTTCCTCCCCAACTCAGAAATCCTACTCCACATCACTCCTTCCATCCGTATCGCGCATCGCCGATGCACCAGCGACAGACGTCGGGGCCGACAGATCTTGCATATCCGCATCCTCTCATCCACGGCCCTACTCCACGACCTTATATGCACCATTCCACACCCTCTCCCTCTCTGGGTTCTCCAGATTGCATGGAGGAGGAGATCAAGATTCTGCGAAAGAAGGTGCGAGAGCTCGAGCTCGTGAACGATCACAGTCGACTCCGCATCAAAGAACTCGAGAGCGAGCTTGCTCGCGGAAGTCCCACCGGATCCCCAATGAGCCACTCCAAAAATTCTATCCTCACCTCCCTTCCCGCCCCAAATACGCCCAACCCTTCGTCCATCCACATGTCATGGAAGGCGCGTACTGACGCTCGTATACGGCTCTTTTGCTCTTTGAACCGCGCTGGCAACGCTCTCTGTTCGTGGCATGATTCTCGACGGGAGCGCCGAGCGTACCCCCCTCGCATGGCACCACCAGGCTGTCTTAACTGCGGCTGCACCTACGAAGAAGCCCTCTTTGAAGAGAGCCTATCCCGCCATGGAGTAGGCAGCTACCACCCAGGGGAAAGCGTCCGCATGGATCCCGCGCTGCGAAATCCCCTCCTACGTTTATTACAGCAACGCTACGGCTACCGAGATGGAGACTTTGAGAGGGAATCCGTCACAGGAGAGTGGATCGAGGGAGAAGGGCACATGCTTTGGGAGCAGAAATTGGCTGCTGGCGCTCTCAGCGTTCGAAAAGCCAGAACCGAAGATCGTCGCTGAATTATGCCTTTTTTTTTCTCTTTTTTTTCCCCCTTACTTCGATCCACCCTTTACGCTCTGACCTAGCTATAGCACAACCCAGAACGATTTACGTATCTTTCACGGACAGCAACTTTTAATGACCAATCCCTCTCTCTCTCTTCCCCTTCCCAGTGTATTACCTCTAGCATTTCAATATTCCACCTCGTAATACTACCATTACATCAATTCTCATTACCACTAGACAAGGGGTGTATTTAATTCTATACAACGACCACGCTCGTACCATGTGCAAATCGCCCAACGGTAGTTGATCCGGCCGTGGCAACGTTGAGTCTCCGCAGTGTTTGGAGGAACGGATATGACGCGCTTCCACGTCCCCAAGAGAACAAGTTATCGGCTGATCTCCCAGTGCCAAAGTCAATCAGTCTAAGCGCTGGCGTCACGTTGGCTTGGGTCCCGCCCGGCTCCGGTACTTGCCCTGTTTCAAAGCCACAGCCGAAGGAACTGGACCACGCGACATCCCGTGGGCGGTGGAAGTCGGAAAGGCGCCACCAAATGGAGCTGCGTCGCACCCGCGAAAGTTTCACGCCAGCGACGGTGCTGATCCATGAGGCCGCATGGCCAGGGCTTGTGGAGAGTGCGGCCACCCAGTTCCTAACCACACCCGATCATCATATTGTTAGCCGGAAGCAATTGCCACGTGGGACATGCTTGGTGGAGCTGGCGTCCGTGAAACATAGACAAAAGGAACAGGGTCGAATCCCTGGGCCACTCTGCGGTCGCTTGCGCTCCGAGAGAGACGGATTGTTAGTGAGACTGGACCGTGAATGCCTCGGAATTTTCGGACTCGTCATAAATTATTTGCAACATATTGGTAGGGATGAGGTAACCTACGGAATACCACGTCCTTGGGAAATGAACTCCAGAGTTGAGCGATCTTCCAGCCAAAACGGCGGGCAACGATAGGTAAAGGCTCGACATTACCGGGGTAACGGTAAGATCGGTCATAAGCTGAAGGGTTTGATGATCTGAGGTCCGGGCTCCAGCGCATCAGCAGTAAACATGAGTGAAGCACCCCCGGAGCCGAACGACATCCTATCAACGCAAATTATTATGGCCCTCGGCCACGCGTTAAATTATCCAGTGTTGTCCTCGTCCAGGTCTTTCAAGAAATTACCGAATCAAGTGAATCGGTAGCCAGCGCCAGTGATGCGGTGGGGCCTACACAACCAAGAAGTCTCATATCTCGCAGCGCTGATTTCAAAAGCGTCTTCAGCCACAAGTTTTGCGGAATGCACGGCGCTGTGGACATACCAGCGCATGTTGTATCAGGAGGCGTTTCCGCCTAAGCTGCCCAGTTAATTAGGCATTCAGCCTAGAAAAAAAATCCTAGTATGAATCTGCGATGGGTCGTTCAATAACCCGCCGGGCCCGGCGTCTGTGTGGCGTCTGCCATAGTAAACTAGAAACTACAAACGTATGATTGGACGACACCGTAATTACGACTTACGTATAAACAATGACGTAAGGGATCGAGTATACCTATGGATACCGGGACCCGGGGTCTTCTACATCAATCGTTGGCGAATTCAGCACCTGAAACGGTACATCAATACACAGGAAGAGAAATTTTTTGTCCCCCATTTCCCTTCCTGCTTCTGATGGGCCAGAAAACTCCACCAGTCATTGCGGAAATGGAGGTGCGTCTTCTGTGCAGATTATCCCACTAGTGTCACTGTTTTGAACATGACGTGAGCTGTCGCGACGATTCTGGACCTCTGCACTATACAGGCGGGCCCGCAGATAATCGTGCGACGGAATTCTTCACATTTCATGAAATGCAGAAGCGGTGTCATATGTGTCGTCGACGTCAGCAACCTCGTCAGGTGAGCATGCCCAATGACAGGAAAGCGGCACCTGAGTATCAGCAGGTCGGAACCTAAGCCAGGTCGTCCCATCCAGAAACTGTTCGTTTTTGATCTAGGCGGAAATTTTCAGGATCTATGAGTTGACAGGTTATCGATATAACCGTTGCTACAAGTGTGACTAGCATAATCTGCTTGACAATCGCACGACACTTCCATATTGTGCGTAGATTGATCGTCAATCCACTCCCGTCCTCCCCGCTGCGCGCTATCTGCGCGCTATCTCCCTCCGTTATCTGTGGTGGCTTGTTATGTACAGCGTCGAGGTGGGAAGAGAGCAACTGGGCATCTCTGTAGCCGATCATTGATTGTGCACCTCCTTGGCACTGGCCATTCCTGTACGATCATCCAACTCGGATTACTGTAAACTATTTAGCCTATCGTAGTAGAGAAGAGGCGCTTTAGATGTACCACACATCGGAGCTTCTGCGTAGATTCACGCCGAACTTTAATCCAGCTCAACGAGCTGCCTCCATGACTCCTCCATCATAACTTATACTCTCTGTACTCTCTTCTGACCAGCATACGACCGGCGATGGGCACACGACGCGGTGCAAAGAACAACGTTCCATTTTTGACTGACAGCGGCATGATGCGGTGCATGTTCATACTGTTCGTTGCCACTCATATCAGCCGCTGCTTGGCATGGTCCTGGACCACCCACCAAACACCGCCGGACCCTGAACCACGGATTGCACAAGACGTTCTTCCAAACATCTTTGATGGTGACATTGATTTCATTATCGCGCAACTTGTAGCTAAAACGGCGACGCGGAGCCGATCTGTCACAGGCGGGGAGAGATGCCCTCTTCATGAGCCAAGGTATGTTTCGAAACACCGCTCCGATCACGTATCCTCATATCGTCCAAAGATACTCTCCAGTCCTATCAACGGAAGCCGGACTGCTTCCAAGATGCCATAGCCTTGGTGAAAGCCCGTTGTGAGGAATCACGCATGGACGAACAAGAGCGTATCCATGGTACTCGTATCCATCATTCTCGGATCACCTTCGTGCTATCTAATCGCGCATATAAGCTGCGATTGGCATGACCATGTGTGAACTTGCCACCGCCCGGCACTATTTGCCGCCGATGGAGTGCGCCGCATTTACAAGGGTCGGTCAGAAGCCCACCCTACCAACTCCTCAGGGACAAGCCAGATGCGTCGAGTACGCGAATGTCCTTGGTCGTCGGAAGATGCTTTAACCGTATTGGACAGCGCCCTGTCTCGAAGCGCGCAATTTTGGTCGAGCTACTCTGGTTACCTCCGCGAAATTCGTAAGTTGAAACGTGGCGCTCACGTGGTGATTTGTCTGATGGTCGCCACCAGCCCAGCTTTGCTTTACATTCCGAAGGTGGATTGACATCGGTAACGCCTCTTAAACCCCGTTATTACATACTGTCACTCTTCACGAAATTTAATGCAGACACTGCCAAAGATATTTACAGAAATATCACTGAAGAGAAGGCGATCTTCGTTCGGTTTGTAACGGAGCGAGAGAAAAGATCCAAGACGGCGCATCAGCTATGGGAAAAAACGGCAGAGGTGCGTTTGATCGTCGCCTTCACAAAACGAGAACTGTTCGTCATGAGCTTCGCTGATGGATCTCCATAGGATATGCGTGACATGTTAGAGGCATTACATTTGGCGTCCAATGTAATGAGAGACACCTCGGACCTACTGACCATGAGTATCCTCAACAACTCCCAATCGGTATACAGTCAGTTACACTCTTGCCTGGATGTTGACTCCTTCCAGCTTCTCATAGAGGTGCAGAATGCGATCCAGAAGATCGAAGACCGAGATCGCATTAATCTTGGAGAGATCATGACAAAAGTATCAAAGTTTTATATTCTTTGTACGTGGTGCGGGGCTGATCATTCATAGTTCTATAGCATGCTTGAAAGCGTGCAACGCGATGTCTGTCTTCAAAATCTTCGCAGTCCGCAGGCCGCTCACGATCTGCGACTTATCTAGCACTCCGATCATCTCCTCGGGCTTCTGCCTGCCATCCAATCATCCATCACGTTTGAGTTGAGCACAGCGCTCGCCTTGATTAAAGATGAAGGTCTCCGAAACATAGATGTGGCTGTGTGTAATCACCCTCGACGACGATGTCCTGGTGACTTGACACGATTTCCAGGCGCATATAGAGCGGCGACTGGGCTTGCTGGAGGGCGGGCTTTCTGCAATGCACAACGTCAGGACCGTATTCTCTTCCAATGTCTGCCATAATATGACGTATCCTCCCAGTCTCTAGAACAGCTCGTGGGAGTGATGGAGAACTCGTCAAAATTGCTTGAAACTTCGCTGGTGCAGGCACAAACGGCTCAGATTATCCAGGATGACACTATGGTTTCGATGGCTCGCCTCGTGGATACCGTTTACTTACTTACCCAGACAACCCACGCCGAGATTACGTCGATTAATCGGACAGCATCTGCGCTGAAGGAAAGCCTTAACCGAGCCCCTGGTTCGGAGTGGATGAAGGCTGTACTAGTCTCATCACTCCAGCTTTTCCCCGGTTGGTGTGTTTCAGTCTTCTTGTATTTTCTTGGACTTCTCTCTGCGGCATAGGGATATCCTTGGTCGACGCCGCGATCAACTCCCACTGGCTGCATCTCACTTTTCGTGTCGTCTATGCTCTCTGGCATGGCACGCGCTTCCTTGTTTCGCTACTCGTGGTAACAGCAATAGCCCTTGAATATGCTTCACCTGATCTCTTGCGCAGAGTGGTTTCATACTCGTCAACGCCAGGGGGTGGCCACCCTTTGCCCCGCGAGCAGGGCCTGGCGACCAAGAGGCTCAGGTGCAGACATGGGGTGCTACTTTGGAAATGGACATCAAACCACTACCGGTGAGACCGAGAACCAGGGTGCCCCAACAATCTTTTCGTCCTCGATACTCCCGGATACCAGATCGACTCTGTCGGCCAAGCGAGGACGCCATGTGGCTTTGATATTGCCTTCCTCCACCTTCCGTTTGGAGATTGCAAACCCTGAACCCACCACCCGCAGAATTCCCCTTGTCGGCACTTTTGATGGATGTTTCGGATTTTGCTTTGTTCTGTGAGGATGTGTTCTATGGACGCTTGTCCCGCGCCATTGTGTAGATGCATTAGTGTGGTGTTTTGATGTCATGTCAATCGTGCGTTGTGGGTCGATCCCGTGTGGGGTGTTTATTCGCTGCTTGTGGAATGAATGGAAGCGACCGCTTGACGGTTGTTTGTATCGCTATTTGGGGCGGACAGCTTGCGGTCAAAGTCCCCCCTTAAAGTATAACCGGCCTCACTCTGATTCAGAGCACCGTGCACACAGTTCGCCTTTTTTTCCCAGTCCCCGGCGCAATTCATCGATGACTTGTGTTGGACCGAGAAACAGCAACCAATTCAGCCTTCTCGAATCCCTCGACCCGCAGATGCCAAATGAGCTGACCCAGGCCTTTCCCCAGCGCAACTCAATCAAAAAAGGCACTGTTCGGGACTCTACCCTCGTCGCCGGAAAACTGCAGCGAAACCCAGACCAGCGCTGCGATCTGCAACGACCATACTGCCCTCCTCGCCAAAATGGGAACGATAAGCCCAGGTTTGCAGAGGTACGCGCGCCTGTGCCGAGTGTACCCTTGGCTCACGCATATATCGCTCCAGAACCAGGGTCGGAACAATGTTATCCATCGAAACAATTCATTCAACCATCCCTGCGCCCCACCACTACCCCGATTTCAAAACAGACCAATCGAGTCTAGAGTAGCACCGCAGGAATTCTTTCGCCCACCACCTAGGTGAGTCGTTCCAGAACCTTGTTGTGGAGCAACATCGTTGAGTCTCGCCAGACCATGTTCCGGGGTTGTCGACCCCTGTTTCGTTGCGACTCCACCGTGCTCTAGGAACGAGTTCCTCAACGCACAACTGAAGCAGCAAGTTTTGTTCGCGCTGCAAAAACAACCCTCCACCGCCTGCGCAGACAAACCCGCGCCAATGTCTCCAGTAAGTGCATTCGGTTACGCAAGGCTTGTAACTCACCTCGCGTTCAGCCCAGCTGTACTCCTATCCCGCCAAAGAACAACACCCCTCAGCCTGTATCTGTACCATCCCGACCTGATCAAAGCACGGCGAAACAAGATAATGTAGTTTGTATTGCGGCGACTTGCGAGGCCGAACGCTGACTTGACGTAGATTGTGTCATCGACGCCGACACAGCGCACCGTCGCCCGTGAACAATCACTTCACACACCAGAGGTCATCTCGCGCACTCCTACAATTGCAAGCGCCACGATCGGCCCGCCTGAAAAACTCAATGTGAGCCTACCACCCTCGTCCGCCTTACCGAAACCGAAGGGTCGTGGAATGAGATACAATAACCGTGGTCGTGCTCCCAATGTAAGTCGTTAACCTGCTCACGGTCGTCTCGTCCATTGTTCAACATTCGTGTAGAAACCTGTCAACGGAGAGCGCCGTTTCAATCAGGTGGAGAAGGATCCCGCCACCTTTGAGCGTTACAATGCCCCCGTGGCTGCAAGTCGAGTCATTTCGCCGCCGCCACCCGGTGCCACCTCCAGCGTTGTCAAGCTGCCCGCCAATAAAGACACTCAACCTGTCCCTCGTTCGCCAGCAACCACATCTAGTTCCTTGTCCGAAGATCTGTCAGGTGGCTCCTCGGTTCTTTTCAGCAGTGATACGACATTTACTGTAAGTTCCTGATTCAACATCAATGCGTGGTTCTGACACGAAATACTATGACAGTCTGTCGACTCCAACGTTTCGAATGTTTCGAACAAGGTTTCAGAATATCACAGATGGCCTCGTCCGATTTGCTTGAATTGGATGAAGGGTCGCCCCTGCTTCAGGGATCCGTGCACATACCGCCACCCTCCACGACCTGATCAGGTGAGCAGTCTCCGAAACGAATTGTGTCACATCTTGAGCAATCTCGCTAGCCTGTCAGTGCAGCAACGCAGCCGACGCAGCCGACGCAGTCCCTCCAGGTTCCACCGCCATCGTCTGGCGTCGTCAAACCATCCGTTCACGTGCACAACCAAAAAAACAACTCGATACTTCGAAAGCAAGACCCACCAAGTGGGAATGCTGAGCCGCCGCAGAGACCCGAACCGTTATACGCCACTACCATTTCGGATCACATCAAAGTGCGGTTCGATCAAGGCTTCGAGGTTCGAGATGTGACGACAGGTTTCGAGAGCCGGTGGGTACATCTAGGGAATATCGCCGGTACTGTCACCTCTGCGGCGCTGAATAAATTGCTGGCGCCGTACAAAGTGGACAACGTCAACCTTCCCGAGTCGCCGGGAAAGCAACCTTTGACCGTCAAGGTTCAATTCGCCTCCGCGGCTGATGCGATCAAAGCTGTCACGGACCTCAATGGAATCGAGTTTGCCAAAAAAACAATCAGTGCTAAACTGGCAATCAATAACTCGAAGCGTGGCAGCACGGTTCTTTCAGACACGGATGTTCACCTCGTATGGGAGTGTCCTTTCCGAGTCGGCTACGTTGGCTATGATACGTTGAAGGAGGCAAAGGCTGCCATCGACTCTTTGAACGGATTCCCGCTGGAATACTTGGTCGTGTCTGCCCAACTGTACGAGGGACTGCCCTGTGTCGGCGCATACAACGTCATTTTCAAGCAGATTCCGGCGAGCGTCACTGAAGAGGGCCTACGCAAGTTCGCCAATTCAAAGTCGGTTATGTTGGGGCGTCCAAACTACCAGTCCCTCGACAAAGCAATCAACACCATCCGCTCCAGATTAGAAGAATACGGGACGGTCACCAGCTTTGATATCGTCCCTGCTCCCTACAGGGATGGGATGGTCAAAGCCTGGGCCCATTTCACGTCCCCTACCGAAGCTCGTGCTGCCCAAGACGACCTAGATCACAGACGCCCCAAGGCTATAGGGCACACAACCATCACCTGCCGTCATGTCGTCAGCATATCCCACGTATTGAACGCGGAAAGTTACAGGAAGATGCGCGAAGACATCGGATGGCTCCGTTGGTCGTGGCAACGCAGATATGGCTTCAGCGTCTCTATCAGAGAGAGATTCAAAGAAAACGATCATGACTCTCCAGCATACATCCGGTTGTCCAGCGAACAGCCCGAACTGTTGAGCAGCCTCAAATACGAGTTCGAGCAATTGCTGCACGGCGAAACTATCACACTCGACAAGAAGCCTCTATGGGATGATTTCCTCGTCGCCAAGGCTGGCCTTACCTATATCGCTGAGCTGCAGGCCCAGTACCCCGGGATCCAGATCCAGATACACAACAACAGACGAGTGGTATCGTTGTGGGGGCCCATCGTGATGAGGCACCGCGCTCGCCAAGACATCGTTCGCAAGGTTATGGAGCTCAAGGCGCAGCAATTTTGGAAGATTCCACTATCCGGAAAACTTTTGGGTATCTTCTGCAGCGCGGAGCTCTCTACTCTGCAGGAGCTCCTCGGTGCCGATAACTGCATCTTGGACTTTGCCGAGCGCGTCCTCGTCGTGCGAGGAAACGATTCGGCGTTTCGGACAGCTTGCAAGGCCGTCCAGGACGCACAAAGCCGACAAGGAGATGAGGTCAGCACGTCGGATGCCACCTGTCCCGTGTGCTTCGGTGAAGCGATTGTACCGGTGCCACTTGCATGTGGTCACCAGTGGTGTCGTACCTGTCTCACCGGCTACCTCGCCTCGGCGGTGGAGAACAAGATGTTCCCTCTCAGGTGCCTCGGGAATGACGCCGCCTGCACACAACGGATCCCTCTTGGCCTGTCGCGAAAGCTCTTGTCTGCCGGCGATTTCAACGCAGTCATCGAGGCCGCTTTCTGGGTGTACGCTCACAGCCGACCAGAGGAGTTCCACCACTGTCCCACGCCCGACTGCACGCAAGTGTATCGCTCCGCTCCGCCAAACGCAGTCTTGCAGTGCCCCTCGTGTCTCGTTCGTATCTGTCCCTCGTGCCGGATAGAGTACCACGACGGGATGACGTGCGAGGAGCGCGACGTCGCCGACGACAAGCTCTTCAACGAGTGGTCGTCGAACCATGACGTCAAGAGTTGTCCGGGTTGCAAGGTACCCATCGAGCGCAGCGAGGGATGCAACCACATGACGTGCACACGCTGTCAGTCGCACATTTGTTGGGAGTGTTTGGCGACGTTCCCGAGAGGCCAGGGCATCTACGACCACATGCGTGTCCAACATGGTGGTATTGGGCTTTGATGTACTTTTTATTGCTTGCGTGCGCGAGTCTGTTATCTTGTCAGGTGTCATCTCTCATTCTGCTTTATGATTTCCTGATTCATGATTTCTTTTCTTTTCTTTTCCTTTCCTTCTTTTTGTTGTTGTACGAATTTGTTTGTGTACCAACTCATGATCATCCATTACTTATTTATGGGTTACTTATGCGGCTGTTCTTTTCCTCTCAATTGAAAGCATTCTTTGCTACATTCGGTATTCTCCATCTTTACATACTATGATTGCATTCAGATAGATAAGATGATGCATTGGATTATGGATATGGGCATAGTGCTTGAGTTCACTGGAGATACGTATACACCACAAACTAGACGGGGCGACCGATCAGCGTCATGCAACACCGACCGACGGAAAAAAAACAACTACTCACACTCTCATAAGGCTGCGTGGGTGGTCTCCCATGATACGGCAACGACGTCGGCAACTCTGGCCGCTCCTCCCGATACGTCACAAACGACCCAAACTGGTCCCTATACCCCTCCCGCTCGTCCGGATAATCCCGGAGGTCCTCCGGATACGCACGGTCGTGCGGCGCATACACGACAAACGAGTTTGGCGTGAGGTGGTCGCCCCGTCTGTTCCAGAACCCGATGCGCGCCTTGCGCGCGTAGTGCGGCGGCGAAGGTTCTTGCATGGGCGGTCGCGACGCCTCTGGGTTCGCGCGCTCGACGGGGGGCGGTGGGAGTGGGTTCTCGCGTCTGTGTCCCTGTGCGTTGCTGCTGCTGCCCTGAACGGCGGCGTATGGATCACGCGTGTGCGCATGCGGCGAAGGCGAGGGTGAATTCGAGCGAGGATGGGCATGTTGTCGGCTTGCCGGCGCATAGGGCG
>JBBPQV010000854.1:0-14658 GCA_038092675.1 Boletus rufocinnamomeus | reverse complement strand
CATTTCGATAACCCATCGAAAGAAATTGTGAGGTCCAGATAAAGGCTGGACAGTCGACATGATATCTGGGGTAAGATTGGACATGTTTAAAGTCTAGAAGACTTGAACATAGATTAGTATCTTGTTCTTGGACGGTGTCTGATAAAAGACAAAAAGGAGGTTGAAGTCAAAGATGATCGGTGATCCTTGATCCTGGTCCTAAGACGAAAAGAAATCCTTAACGGTATGACCATCTAGGTCTATCCGTTATCTCTGAAATGGTAGAGGTCTACTAAGCCAGTGCGTTGGTTCGGTAGGTCTCGCTGATGAATCTCTTGATCATCTTGCCACTAAGTGGGCGATGCGTACAACCTCCTAGCAATACCTGCTTTTTTGACTGTATCTCCATTCTCTCTGATGAGGTTTCCTGTAAACAAAATCCTGCTCCACTTGATGAAGGGGTCTCCACTAGAGTCATCTGTTGATATTGTTATCCCTGTAGATAATGGTTCTTCGATTAAAGTGTAAAAATCGGTAATAACCGATCTCCATGTGTCCAAATGGAATCAGGGACAGCTCCTACAGGAAGTGAAGGCGAAATAGATAAAACTGGTTCTGGGATCGGAGGCTGTTTGTTTGGTTGGACCAAATGGGAATAGCCGAAATGGCTAAATCGAAGACCTGTAAATATAAGAATAGAATCCTGGATAGGATCTCTCAGCAATGGAAATTCTGAGGTAAAGGGATGTTGATCCGATGATCATCAACTCCAGTAATTGCAATCATGCTACAGGGGTGCCGTGACCAATATGGTCTAGGCATCAAAGTCTGTCGGAGGAGTAGAAATACTTGATGTTTCTTCCGTGGAATTCTCCTGTTGAATAGGAATAAGCTGTTCTTGAGTGACAGCTCTAGCATGATGGCGAGGTCGAGGTCTAGATCTGCGAGTATGGAACATTGTATGTCTGTTTGTCTGATGAGAATGAGAACCAGAATTGTCTCGGATAAAAGTAAAAGGCGTTCGTCTAAGAATAGAACATCCTCGAGTCTGGGTATTCAATTCTTCATCGTCTACAGATCTGACTGGAGTGGATGGTGGGCGTATTGTCGTCAATTGATGACGATCAGTTATACGAGGTGGAAGTGGATTTGGAAATGTCGCAAAGCGAATCTCAGCTGTCAAAGCTGGTGAGGAATCGGAGGAAAGTTCTCCTTGTTGTCTAGATGATGATGATTGTAAACTCCGTAGAATGAAAGGAGTAAATGGAATCTCATCAATAACAGAGGGAGAAACTTATTCTTCTCTTTGTCGATGAATTGATAAGTTTTCTGAGCTATTCAATGCTCTAGAGTCGACGAAGGAAGAGTGTACTGCTGTTGGTACAGGAGGAGTGGGATGTCGAAGGATGGAGGATAGGACCTGATCCGATCGAAGTCTTGACCTTCTAAGACATTCATCGCAATGTCCAGGTTGTAAAGTCCTGAGACATGTGCATGGAGTAGAGATAAAGTCTATTGCTCTCTCCTCCGCTAGTCGAGAAGACTGCGGTGCACCTTGCGATGACAAAGTCATTTCTCATATAGTCTCAACTCTATGTCTTATATCATCAGAGGGAGTATCCGACTGTGAATGCATAGGTTGGTGGGTAGATAAAATCTCCCAAGAGAGATTGACCTGAATGTCAAAGAGCAACCTATAAAGAAGAATGCAAGCATATGATGCTCCCATCATCAAGCCCGTGATAAAGGTTGATGGGTAAACGCATAGCAGTATCAATGATACCACCAAGTAAAGGAACATGTTGCCCATGCTATCCTGTGCAGTAAGGTGTGGAAATGTCATGCAGTCGTATCAAAGAACGACTTCTCACTCCCTTGTGTTCAACACTTTGGGTAGTGGATGCGTGATATTGTCAGAAGACAGATATCTGACAAATCCCCTTATGCGGGGCTCATAACCTATCGGAACTGGACACTAACACGGTCCGATGGTTGCAGAGACAGCAATGGAAGATGTGACAAAGTGTGGGAGAGCTCACGTAGTCACAATATAGCAATGGGCAAGGCTAAGCATTGAGAAGCTAGAGTGTAGCGTCGAGAGGCGTGAGGAGTCTTGAAGTAGTCGATGAGGAGAGAGGCTGACTAAGCCCTAGTGAACAGTGACCTTGATGAGGTCAGAGGTTTGATACACCAAGAGAAGCTGTTCTAGCAGCTGAAGGAGTGTGAGGAATGACCTCAAATAGGATGACACTTTAGAGTGATGAACTCTAGTGGAAGATTCTCAGATGAAGATATGAGCCCTGAGAGATTCCCTTGTGAGGAATATCGAACTGGTGAAGAGCCTTGAGAAGAGCTTAATATTATAAGGGCATAAGGCCCTGTATTTATAGTAAGATACATGGTGCACAGACCATGTAGGTATAAAAGGAAAGATAATAAGTAAGGTAGTGCCCTTAGCCCATGGGCACTCCTATTGGATGGTAAGTATCATATGATCTACCGTATAAGGTGTCAACCCTGTACCCTGACAGGTGACGTGTGAAACCCTTGTACCCTGGGTCAAGGGTTTTACCATATCCGTTGTAGTCAGGAGACTGTCAAGGATATTAGTAATGATGTAGTAAGTATACTGCCATCTAGACCCGGGTTGAGGGTGTGAAGTCATATGTGACGTCATATGACATCATGTGTGTCTAGACTCTATTAGTAATAGGTCTGACCACATGTGTCTAGATCTCGTGGTGTACGTCATTCTGTGACGTCACCAGAGTCTGGGCTTGTGCCTGTTAGTCAGGTCTTAAATGGTACAAACGTACCTGTCACATGTAGTGACTATGTCACAAATGTGACTGTCAGTCATACGGATGTAGCCGTTGACATGACAAGAAGATGAAAGATATATACTATGGTCTAAATATGACCATTAGTATCTGAAAGATTAACATACAACGTTTCCATGAAGGAACATGGATAACGTAGAAAGATATAAATGAATAAAGGAACTTATGGTATGAAATAACCCTAGTCGGGATACCATATTTCCAACATTAGACTCAACCCCAGTTTCTAATATTATGACCATATATCACCACATATTAAATGTCTTTCTACATTTCCATTTTCATCATATATGATCACATTCACGCCATCCTATACTATTCGGCCATATCGCCAGATATTATTGATTCAGAACATCTGGAATTAGGTAGCACGAATTGGAGCAGTAGGGTACATTAGGTATCGCTACAATACACAAATTGGAATGGAATCGGAAGCGTAGTACTGAGAAAGCAAGGAGAACACAGCCAAACAGGTGATGAGAGGGTACTGGAACGAGCAAAGGTGGCGAAACAGGCAGGCAGGGGACGGCCAGGGCCGAGTGGGGCAACTTGAAGGCAGCAAAACGACTCAGAGCATACTGGAGTGACGAAAGGCGGCAAACAACTTTGAGGGAAGGCTACAAAATAGGCAGGCAAGGGATGGCCGGGTGAGGCAGCTTGAAGGTGGTGAACAAGTTTGAGGGAAGGCTACGAAACAGGCAGGCAGGGGACGGCCAGGGCCGAGTGGGGCAACTTGAAGGCAGCGAAACGACTCAGAGCATACTGGAGTGACGAAAGGCGGCGAACAACTTTGAGGGAAGGCTAGGGTTGCCGAAGTTCAGTTCGAACCCAAGGTTCGAACCCGAACCTCCGAACCGAACCCCTAAGTTTGAGTTCAGTTTGAGTTCAGTTCGACCCCTATCTCTTGGGTTCAGGTTCGGGTTCAGGATGAGGCAGTACACCTGAACCTGGTCCGAACTTGTCCAAACCTGTCCAAACCTACAGTAATACTGAATTGTCTATTTGGGTAGCTACATGTTACGCTTGACCCGGGTAGGGGCGAGCGTAGCCCTAGGCGACCTTATTCCGGGGCGAGGCTTCAAGGAGAGACAGATAGTCTCGAGGTGTTTCCGTAGCTTGTTTAGCGTATGCGAAGGCGGGAGGTTCAAGGTGGAATCAAAGTCAATATTTAGGGAGATCAAGACTAAGGTACGTGGGTACGGAGCAAGGACTTTAAGTAGGTATACTAGCCGAGCACAGACCAAGCTAGGGATGGTAAGAACGGGGCGAAGGGCGAGGTCTGGGCGAAGGGCTAAGGTCAAGGATAAAAGGGGTCCGGAAGACCGAGCGAAGGGTGAAGCTAAGAATGGTTAAATGTAACCGCGTATGGTTAAATGGCGATCTAGTAGATTGGGTCGAAGGACAAATATACTAAGTAAAGGAAGTGGTCTAGACGACCAGGTCGAAGGGTGAATGTTGTACAAGTAAAGAACAAGGTAATGGGGATTCCCCATAAGAACGAGAGTGCTCGGAGAGGTACGAGCGGGCAAGGGCGAAGGGAGAACGAAGGAATGAAAGAAAAGAGAGCGCTCGGAGAGGTATGAGTGGGCGAAGGCGAAGGAAGAACGAAGAAGTAAAAGAAAATGACTAGGGATAGGCGTACCCCGGATGAATCGTAACACTACACTTGACTTGTATTTATTTATTCGACCAACCCACTGACCTGGGAAATGCTCTGCTCCACTCAGGAGCAGTCCCAGCACAGAGAGTGGGTGGTAGCCGCATCAGAAGACCTGCCTGGACACTCACATCAGACGAGAATGCGGAAGGAGGCCAACTGGGCGAACCAGACGAAACGGGAGGTGTCGAGGACGAAACGGAGCGCTGAAATGATGCGGGAGGTGTCCAAAGGCATGGGAGAGGGTGCCGAACGGATGGCGCAACAAGCGGCGCACACCGCAACTCGAAACAAGTCGAGAGGAGGACACTGGCCACAGAGGAAGTGCATCAGCAAACGAATTGGACGAAACGGGAAGCTTCGAGGACAAAGCGCAGCGCGAAAGCGTTGCGGACAGCATCGGAGAGGATAGGACATGGTGTGGAGAGGATGGCGCATCGAGCAGCGCACGTTACGAGTCAAAACGACTGGAAACGAAGATGCTAGCTATAGAAGATGCAAGTCAGCACAAACGGCAAAAGCGCACGAAGCGCAACGTACCTGAGCCATCCAAGCCACCTACCAACCACCCTAGACGTCCCATCGAGCCTATAAACCCACCGCGTCGTCGAGGACGAGTCAAATCACCATCTAGAAGGATCAGCTACATCCGAACGGAAAAACCGGCTTACCAAGTCGTACAGCCGCGTCGAGGCCATATCGGGCACGTCGGATGCGATCCACATGGAGTCCAGAGGCTGGGGGAGCATCCCAGAGCAGCCACAGGCAAGTATGACTGTCCCAGAGGCGATATGGGATGAGCGCGCACAGCAGAGATAGCGGCCACAGCGCTGCTGCATTAGCCGAGGCGCGACTTTCCAAATTAGGAAGGTGCGCTCGCGCTGCAATCCCGGGACTCGACGCTCATGGACGCTGAACATTATCCACACGAAATTCATTCGTTTTTCATTGGAATATGAAAGGTATACATTCTTTTATTTTTTACCTACATTCCTTTGATTCTCCCCATACTCCTTGAGGGGGAGTGTTGTAAACTCATCTCGAATGGGTGAGAACATTAGTAGCTTACATAAGCATGGCTTATTTCGGCCTGCTAGTACTGTAGTTTTTTCTTTAGTGACTACACTATAGTTTTCTACAGGTATGTAATTAGTCTACTAATACAAGTGACTACACTATAGTTTTCTACATCAACAAGCCTTGAATGTTGTCAAGAGAAAGAGATACAAAAGTATACCACTCACTGTTCAACAAATGCGTCGATCACTCTTAGGCAACCATCCTCCGATATGGCAGCGACATGCTTAACGTTGGGAGAGAATGCAAAATCCATGGATGAAAGGTTCAATGGGCTCACAGGCTCATGGACCAAGCATGCACCCACAGTGAGCCTCTGGTGGCTGATGGGATTCTTGGCAACTCCCTTATCTGCTCTCGCCCCTCCACTCGCATTGGCTTCTGAATCGGGATGCCATGGAGGCACAGTAATGTGCATGGTCATTAACGGATCCCATTCCCCTGCTGGTTGTGATTGAGCAGTGGCTACTAGTGTATAGTCAGCCTGAGTTATCAGATCTTCAGACCAATGTGAAACACAAAGCATCCCGACGGTACCGAATACAGAAAGGCAATGTAGATATAAATAAACATAAACATAAAAACGGGAACCTCTACTACCATATCAGGAATCACGTGGTGTTTGCTGGGTTATCTGCATAACATAACAAGCTGTCCAGTCCAGTATAGTACTGTTACCGCCATGTCCAAAGTGAGGAGGAGACTACAACCAGTAGAAAAGCTCTCATTTTGCCTAGATTGCAGCAAGCACTTCTCAAACGAAACTAATGTCCTTCGACACATGAGTCAACCCTCAAACGCCTGTGGTTCTCTCATCCCAGCCAACCATCCGCCGATCCTCCAAGTAGACCATCCCCATGGTATCCCAACCCAAGCAACCACCCAGTTGCCCTATCCCCAATCGCCCCCAAGTCCCCCTATGGACACTCAGTTTGATGACTTGTATAATCAGATCCCAGAGGATTTTGACATCTATTCTGATGAACTGGAACCACTGCTGTCTCATTCAGACTCGAACCTGTCCCTCGTTGGTAATGTGGAACACCATCTGCATGTACCTCAGGTTTTTCCTGAAGGCAAGACATTTATGGATGATTTCTTTGCTGACAAATATGGGTCACTGCGCCAGGAGAATCTGTTCTATCTGTTTGCTTTGCAGGAAGATTGGCAACTTGGGTCCTGGCTTCTGTGCTCAGGACTCAGCATGGCAGTGATTGATAGCTTTTTGTCATTAGATCTGGTCAGTATTCACCTCATGTTCCCCTCTCCAAGCCTCAGCTGATTTGGGGTTGACACCTGACAGATAAAGTCACTTCCAATTTCATTCCAGTCTGCAAGACAACTGTGCCTGCACATGGAGATGTTACCATCTGGGCCACCCTGGAAATCCCTCACCATGCGCCCACTGGTTTCAACAAAGTGCGCTGTGACACTCTATTATTGGGATCCCATCGAGTGCCTACAGACATTGCTCAGCCATCTGCTTTTCAAGCGTCATATCTCTTTCGTTCCTCAGAGGGTATGGTCGATGGCCACTCGGTTGGTGCGTGTCTATGACAATTGGCTCTCTGGAAATCACGCTTGGGAATTACAGGTAAGGACGATAAGATCATTAGACGTCCTCCTTTCAGTTACAATACATACCTCTTCACTTCAGAGCAACATACCAGCGGGCGCCACATTGTTAGGCATTACGCTGTCATCTGACAAGACAAATATCTTGGTCATGTCTGGAAATCGCATGGCGCACCCATTACTCATTAGCCTTGCCAACATTAATCCCGACATTCATAGAAAGGGCTCGCTCCATGGTCTCCTCCTCCTCATGCTCCTACCAGTCCCTTTCTTCATCCACAAGAAGTCCTGAGTCCGTGGGCTCTTGTCTGATCGCCTATTCCACCAATGTTTAGACATCATCCTGTGTCCTTTGAAAGTTGCCACCTTCCTTGGTGTCATGATGAGTGACCCAGTCGGTAACTTGCACTATTGTTACACACCTCTTGTTGTGTACATTGCTGATACTCCCGAACAAAGCTTACTTGCCTGCACCAGTACGAGAGTGTCTCCAGTCTCCACCGCGACGTATAACCAGTTTGGTGACAATATACTTCATCCCCATTGTACCGCCAATCAAACCAGACGCGAAATCCATGCAATATTCTTGAAATGCCATCCCAATGACTATGCCAATTTCCTCAAATTTGCAAAGTCATACAGCCTTAATGGTGTAGATATTCCCTTCTGGGTTGACTGGCCATTAGTGGATCCGGCGAAATTTTTGAAGCCAGAGTCTCTCCACCACTTCCGCAGGTTCTTCTTCAATCATGATTTACGATGGTGCATCGTTGTTGTAGGCGATGCAGAGATCAACTACCACTTCGTTCTCATCTGGACACTGGTTGGATATCATGCGTTCAAGGACAGAGTTTCCAAACTGAAGCAGGTGACAGGACACAATCACCGTTCTATGCAATGCTACATTGTTGGTGTTGCAAGATGATCTCGAGCAAACACTGGCAGGACTTGTCTTGAGCTACACCAAACTTTACTAGAGAGAAAGAAGCAGAGGATAAAAGATAAGAGGCAGGCCTTCCTTAATCAATTCGCAAGGATGTAGGTCGCAAGTGACAAATGGATTAGACTGGGGAGTCCAGTCGAGTACAGCTACTTTATATATGTTACAGGAGAGTGCACGGACCATAGGGTCCATGAGAAAGATTACTGGATATAGATAGATGAGAGAAGACATCGTGAGAGAAAGAAGATGATGATGAGAAAGAAAGAACGGTAATTAATAAGGCATGTGTGCAGCGTGTTTGTCTAGACCATAGGTCACATGTAGTTTCCCATGGTCACGTGCACATCACATGACTTTGAAGTCTAAAGGATGTAAAGTAAGTGTGCGAATGCGCTAAGTTAAAAAGTTTGAAAATATAGTATATTATAACACTACTCCCTCTTTAAGACTTGAATTCCAGGCGAGTCCCGTGATAATTAGTTTCGGTGTAGTTTTTGTATTGTGAGAAAAGAGAGGAAAAATCTCCTAAGGTAAGGCCACGAAGTTTTCGAGGAGCTGAGGGGTTCTTTTTGTGGAAATTGGCAACTGCCTGAGGGGTGGTATTAATTATATCACCTGATTCCCATGTCCTGTCGGATTCGTCATAACCTTTCCAATGTATGAGATATTGAAGCTGGCGGCCTTTGAGACATGATGTCACAATGTATTCAATTTCAAACTGCTCAACTCCTTCTTCATCAACTTCGATTGCGTCTGGGCGTGAGACTGGTTGACCTGGTAGGGTTGCCCGATAAGGTTTGATGCGTGACATGTTAACAGTAGGGTGAATATGAATGGAGTTTGGCAATTTGAGTTTAACGGCATTAGGAAGGACCTCGAGGATTTCATATGGCCAATCCATTTCTGAGTCAACTTCTTTGCTGTATAGGGGAGCTTCAAGTGTTCAGCCGAAAGCCAAACTTGTTGTCCTTTCTCATAATTAGGAGCTTTGGACCTTTTTGAGTCTGACTGTTTTTTCATTCTTTCTCGTGCTTCCTCCAATGCATCTTCTACTTCTTTATGGCTTTTTCCCATCTCCATGCCAAATTCTTTTCCCATGCCTTTAGCTTTTCCTTTGAAACCCATGTGGGGGCATAGTTTCGTGTGATGTTGAAGGGTATAGTGCCAGCGGCGGTAGTGAGAGAATTGTTGTGATGGAATTGAGCGACTTTGAGCCAATCAGCCCATTCGGTTTGTCGCTTGGCTACGTAAGAGCAGAGATACTGTTCAAGTTCTCTATCGATATGCTCTGTCTGTCCATCGGTTTGTGGGTGGTAGGTGGTGGAGATTTTCTGGGAGATAGAGAGAAGTTTACATAATTCAGAAGTAAAGTCCGAAACAAAATGGGGTCCTTGATCGGAAACAATTGCAGAAGGGAGTCCGTGGATACACCAAATATTGTCTCTGAAGAGAATGGCTAAGTCCTTTGAGGAAACGGTATCGTATGTGGGAATAAAAACGACTTCTTTAGAAAATCGATCAACGACAATGTAAATGGCAGTGTAACCGTGGGAAGTGGATAATTCCATAATGAAATCAACAGATAAATCTTCCCATGGTTGTTTGGAAGTGTGTAAAGGAAGGAGTTTTCCTGCCGGTGCCTTTGACTTTCCCTTTGTCTGGGCGCACACTTGGCAGTTATCTACATAGTTTTTAATGTCTTTGGTGATGCCAGGCCACGAGAAATGACAAGTAAGAAGATGAGAAGTATGGGCTTGTCCGGAGTGTCCTCCAATAGGAGAGTCATGACAAATAGTGAGGAGTTCTGTACATAAAGGTTCAGGAACAAAGACTTTGTTTTTGTTGTTTTTGAAAATATAGTTATTGTAATCATAAGTGTATTCATTGAAAGATTCTTCTCGTATTTTTTCTGATTCTTTTATGATTTTTTCATAGAAGGAAAATGAAAGTTCGATGTTGTTAATAAAAAGTGAAGGAGGTAAAACAGTAATGTTCTGGTTGTGATCTGTGACAGTGTCACCATGGTCCGGTCAGCGAGATAAAGCATCTGCTCGGCCATTCGATGTACCAGGTTTATAAATGAAGACGTAATTGAACTCTTGTAAAAGTGCGTGCCAATGAGCTTGATGACTGGATAAGGTCTGAGGTTTCTTCCAGTATTCGAGATTCTTGTGATCTGTCCAGATCTCAAAACCTTCCCTACTGATTAGGTAGTGTCGCCATTCTTCTAAAGCTCTAATGACCGCTAAGAGTTCTTTATCATAAATAGGGTAATTGCACTCAGCACTGTCAAAGGAATGTGAAATGAAGGCGCAGGGTCTCCAAAGACCGTCATTGCATTTAACCGAAAGCACAGCCCCTGTGGCAATGTCCAAGGCATCTGTTTCGAGTTGCATTTCTTTGTCTCGATCAGGGTATGCCAACAGGGGTGATTCCTTAAATTTGGCTTTCAAGGAATCAAAGGTGATTTGGTGCTTTGGTTCCCATTTGAAAAGAATGTCTTTTTTGGTTAGATTGTTCAATGGGCATGCGATGTCTGCAAAGCCTTCAATGAATCATTGATAATAGTTACAAAGTCCAAGGAAGCCTTGCAGTTGTTTGAGGTGTGTGGGAACCGGCCAATCCAATACCCCTGACACCTTCTTTTCCTGCATTTCTACTCCCTCTTTAGATACCACCATACCTAAAAAGTCCACTTTGTCCTTTGAGAAACTACATTTTTCGGGTTTTACATAAAGATCGTTTTGGTGAAGATGGGAAAGCACCTTCTTTACTATTTCTTCGTGCTCTTCCTTCATCTTGCCTTTAGTAAAAATCATACAGTCATTGATATAGATAACGAGTATGGCATACATGTCATTAAATATGTCATTCATCATTTGCTGGAAGGTAGGGGGTGAGTTAGTCATCCCAAAATACATAATGGTTGGTTCATAAGTGCCTATGGGAGTAATGAAGGCTCCCTTCCACTCGTCACCTTCCTTAATTCTCACATTATTATAGCCCCATCGAAGATCAAGGGCTGTGAACATGTCTGCACCCTTAAGGCGGTCAATCAACATGGAAATAAGGGGTAGAGGATAGGTGTTCTTTCTAGTGCCTTCATTTAAATATTGATAGTCCATAACGAGTCTCTTTTTTCTGTCTTTTTTAGATATAAAGAATACTGGTGCCATTTGAGGAGACTTCGACAGGCGAATATAGCCCTTCTTGAGTTCTTTTCCAATGAATGTGTGTACTTCGTCCATTTCTGCATCTGATAAGGGAATTACTCTACCCTTTTTGGGTGCAAAGTCTGCTTTCAGATCTATTGTGTGATCCCAGGGTTTTCATTCTGGCATTCTTTCAGATTCGTTCTTGGAAAATACATCAAGGAAGTTGTGATATGTTTCGGGCACTTTTTCCTTGAGTCCTTCTTCTATACTACGATTATAAATAAGTTTGATTGGTTCGTTAAAAGGTCCATCATCCATAATACAGCAATAGGGTGTGCAGCAAGGAAAAGAAATATTTTTAGAGACCCAATCTATAGTGGGATTATGCTGAGCCAGCCAGTCATAGCCGACGATGAGACAGTGGGTTCCTAGTTTAGAAATGTAGGCTTCCAGGACCTCGTAATGGCCGGCAATTTCAATAATTAAAGTGACAGTGTGGGTTACTTGGCCTATTGCTCCGTTAGAGCCATCAGTGTTCTTTACCGAAATAGGGTTAGCAATTTTATAAGTAGGAATACTGTGAGAGAGAACATAGTCCTTGTCAATAAAAGTGTGAGAAGCACCTGAATCTAGAAGGGACTTAAACGATCAAGATCGCCAACTTCCGTCTTCATAATTCAGTACATGTGTCTCAAGTGACATTTCACCACCGAATGACAACATGCTTGTGCGAATAGAAATAGATGAAGGAGAATTGAGGGATTTATAATTAGGAGAATTTCTTACTTGGTGAACAAGAGAATTAAGTACACTTTGTTTTAATTCCGGCGCCACACTCACACTTTGTTGAGTTGCTCTTTCAGAATGGGGAATAATATTGCCAAGAAGATCGTCCAGAGTACATACAGGGAAATCGGACTCATCGCAGTCCACAAGATTGGTAGAAATATTACAAGAAGAAAGAGAAACAGAAGGAGAAACATAATTGTCCAGTCCGTGAACACCCTCATCGTTCACAGACTTATTTAATTTAAAGAACTGGCCACCTTCTGCCTTGCTTCTACTTCGAACTTGTCTCAGTAGTAAGCTTCAGCTTCTGCTGAATAGAAGGATGGCGTTGCCGCTTGTTGGACAACAACCAGGGGAGCGGAGGGAACAGGAGCAGTGGTTGGAGGAGGTGGGAGGGGACAATCATATGTGTGCTGGGCATGCTGCACGGGTGGTTGGTAAGGTGCAGCAGGCACAAAAGCACCTGTCTCATAATCCCAAAGGTATTGCTGCCGTACCTGTGGCAGATGCGGGGCTCTCTTATTGGGGTTTTGAGAGCAATCAGGCCATATATGGCCAACCTTGTTGCATCCATAACATGTACGGGTATTGGGCTGAGATGGGAGAGCCTGTTGGGCATCTATCTCCATCGGGGCTCCTCTACCTGGCTGCATACCAGTGGGAGTGAAACGGGAGTGGTTACCTGGAGGAGGTCATGGTGGAGGTGGATAATATTGTTGGCCATAAGGCCGCAGGGGACGAGGAGCGAATCGGGGGCGATATGAAGAAGGAGGGGGGCAAGAGGGCAGACCACGTTTGATTGCAATCTGTTCAAAGTTTCTACCAATGTCTCGGTAGTTTCAGCACAACTCTGCATAGTCGTATGACTCCTTGCCCGTCATCTTTGCTTGATAATAGATGTGGTAGTCAACGGCCTTTTTGAGTAATTCGAGGGCAAAGCCTTTCTTGATTTGTGCTTCTTTTTCCAGGACGATGAACTCCTGGATAAACAGATCTATGGGTCTAGATCCTTGCCTTAAGGCTTGCAGCTTCTTGAGGCTCTCATGAGCCAGTACCTCTATCTGGAAGTACTCCTTTATTTCGATCTGAAGATTGGGCCACTTGGGCCAAGCCACAATGCCTTTCGGCACAGTTACTGTGGATCCTGCTGCTATCGGGATCTTGGTTTCTTCTTCTTCTAAATAACATTCTAGTGTGATTTGGGCAAAGCCCTCAGCCTTCCTTTCAAATTGAGACAAGACTGCAACCGTGCGGATGTGGTTGTCCTTCCAGTCCTGTGCATCAACCCAGAGGTGAAGCTTAATCCACCAGGTATGAAATTTGGAGTGGTTGCCATCCCAGTTTCCAGGGTCAACAATTTTCTTGGATATGTTAGAGCACTCCTTGCTCAAGGCGAGCGTGTCAAGGTGGTTGACAAGGTCATCAATATTGACAGACGACATCTTTTAGTGAGAGGAGGGGGGATGACGATGTTGGAGGAAAAATGAGTCGGAGAAGTAGTTGTTGCGATGCCTGTTACATTGAAGCTGTATGTAATGGAAGAGTGCAAGTTGAGCATCAGAGTATCTTTCGAAATAGGGGATTTGCTTCTTTGGGGGTGAAGGAAGTGGGGGAGGAGCTACTGGAGCAGCAGGGGTTTGTACCAGTCAGGGTTGTTGCACTATTTGATTTGTGCGAACGTGAGCCAGCTTAATCCTTACTGCGAGGTATCTTACAACCAAGCTTGAGGGATGCGGCAAGTGGAAGATCTAAAAAAATAAACTTTTGACTGGAGGTAATACCTTCTTCTCCATCTAGTCTTGTAACAGGTTCTCTGGGGTCCACAAAGCCCAGGAACAAAACAACACATATACTAATGTATGAAAACTAGAAACTGATGCTCTACCTCCCCAATCACTTGAGGGACTAACACGGTGATATAAGCTCAGCTACAGGCTGCACAACGACAGTGGTTCCCATATCACTCTTCGCAAACAAGGCACAACCCTTGCACGGCTATCATCTCAATGGAGGGACTGAGAAGGTTCTAAACTAACACAACAAAAGCTTGGGGTACTGCCCCATGTTCTAAAGCGGTGAACGTAAAGAAATAAAAACAGAAAACTCCGGTGGATACTCCTTAGCCCAAGAGCCCAGGCAGTGTATACAGTGACTCCAAAAACCGTTGCAATAACTAACCCTAATGCAGTGCGCAAAGTGCACTGCAAACACCCGTGGGAATTATGCTTAGCCTTGGTGAGACGAAATATAGTACATACTCCAGGCTACAAGTTGACCCTTGGGTCATGTGATTTGATACAGGGGCTGCGGAGATATGCCCATTTAAAAACAGTGACTCCATTGCAACAGTTTTTTCACTTTTAATATGAAGTAGATATTTTGGATATATCAGTACTTGGTATAGCCTCCCTTGGCCTTAAGCACTGCCTGAACTCTCCTAGGCATGCTTTCAATCAACTTCTAACACTCCTCAACTGGTATCTTCTCCCACTCCACCTGAATCCTTTCCCACAACTCATGGATTCCATTAGGAGGATGTTCATGCTCTGCCAGCCTCCTCTTGAGACAACCCCAAAGGTGTTCAATGGAATTTAAGTCAGGAGACTGTGCAGGCCACACCATAGTCTGGAATTCCTGCTCCTC
>JBBPQV010000853.1:0-14664 GCA_038092675.1 Boletus rufocinnamomeus | reverse complement strand
CCCCCCACCCCCACATCCAACCAGAACACCAAATCCCCATTGTATCCTAGCCCCCAAAACCTTCACTAATCCAATCCCATCCCACCCCTCCTCATGCCCCAGCCATGGCCAGCCCAGCAGGGGCATCACAGAAAACCACCACAATGTTCCAAAGACCCACTACCACTAGAAGAAAACAATACCTTTTTCAGAACAAATCTAGAGATGAGCTCACCTAGGAGATCATGCAGAGATCCTCACCAAAAATGAAGCACAGAGATGCATTGTCACCATCAGGAGTGAATCTGAGAGTTTAAAGACCCTCAGTGAGAAAAAACTTGTAACCAAAGCTAATGTTGCCTTAAAACTCTGCCCCAATTGCCTGGACAACTCCTCTTTTATCAGCACAAGAAGAATTGATGATAAGACCAGCAAATTCAAGGCCAACTCTGTAGAAGAAGCAAAATGGCTGAAAACCACCGCCAATCAAGACCTCTTCCTTGCCACATTCAACATGGACTCAACTGTGCTAGAACCATCTAGCAAACTACTTGCAGAATTCATCCCCATCTTCCTCAACCCCTCCATCCTGTCCACCATCTGCAAAATAGAGAAAAACTCCAACATATCCCCCAAATCCATTGCCAACATCAAATGGATCAAGAACTCTTAACTCAGAAAACCAGACCAAAAAGTGGCCCATGCCATCATCTCCTTCTAAGATGATGAAGACACCAACACTGCCATTTACCACAGTCTCATCATCAAGGGACAATGGGTTTACACCTACATGCAAACCCCAGAACCCCACAAATGCTACAACTGCCAAAAGATAGTCATTCCAACCCACATCACCAAGAACTGCCTGAATGAAACCACATGCAGAACCTGTGGAAGCCACCACCTTTTCAAAGAATGCACCACCACCAACCCCAATGACTTCTTTTGTGTCAATTGCAACATAAAAGGTCACTCATCCTGGGGATTTCCCCAATCAGATCTCCCGATCTCATCCCCTATATCTACGCTTCCATTCTACCACACCTCACACATCATGCATGCTCCTCCTATCCTTTTATTATACACTCATTCCATTTCTCTTTATCCATACTTAGTTACCTTGTACCCATGGCTTCCATGATCCTACTGGTCTGTGCACCATTGTAGCTAGTATAAATGTTAGCAACGAGAGATGGAACTCCTCAGTTCTAGTCTCTTCGTCTTTGACCTTGAAGTCAGAAGCCAGATTGCTCCTAGTCATTTATTCACCCTCACCCAGTTGCTCAGTACAAGAACCGTGTATTGGAAGATAGGTCAACTGCTTGGTCACCATACCAAGTACAATCCTTTGTGAAGACTAGCCTTCGTCCCTTAGGACACCATTGTCACAAGTTCCCTGCCTCCTCTTTCCCTTTTACACTTACCTCTCCCCTTCTCCTTTCTCTCTCCTTTGTTTAGGGCAGTGTTGCTGATCATCGTCCTTCAGCATCTGCCTAGACAGGATCGTAACAGGAAGTGAGTAGTACAAGGACAATCAGTCCAAGGAATGAGAAGTCTCTCTGAAGATCCCTTACAGAGCAGAGAACCCCAGGTATGATTGAGTAGATTCAGGTTAGAGAGCTATTCAAGCTCAGCTCAAACTTATATACAAGTACAGTAGGTTTAGGGCCAGTCTAACCTAATAAGGTAAGAGAACTCTAGGGGGGGTAGAACCATGTCTGAGATGTGTCATGTCATGTATCATGTGATTTAGGGAGAAACCAGAATGGATATAATAGGATCAATAGATCAGGTGATCTAGAATCATTGAGGCAATGCTTGGGAGATCTAGGATCTAGAGGCAGTGAGCCACAGCCCAATTGGAGAGTATAGGATCAGGAAAGATCTGGGGAAACTCCAGGAAAGATCTAGTCCTTGTGTTACATGGAAATATAACATCCGGGGGAATATCCAGTCACTAGGGAATATCCTGGAGTCCTTGTGATGAAAGGAAACTCATTGTCCAGGGTGAATGTCCAGTCAAGAAGTCAAGAGCCCATCCTAGGCGTAAGGCCAGGGATTGTCCATTATTGAAACAACCCAAAAACAAGTACTAGTTGTACCCCAGGTCATTACAGAATGTCAACAAAGGATGAGAAGCGAAGTGAAGGAATCAGGCTCAGTCTTGAAGTCTTTGGGGAAACTCCAAGAGAACTAAACTGGAGGATGTCCAGTGAAGTCCCTTGGGTATATATACTCATAGAAGTGTTTGTACATGATTGTATCTAATCTATGGATATGTCTGCATATGGTAAGACAGAGATTAAAGACATGAGTGTAACATGTGTTGCGCATAGCCATAGAATGGAAGAAGTGGAGATGAATAACATGATGCAACCACATGCAGTGGCAGAATGGAAGAGAAGCATAAGCAGAAATGAAAAGAAGTGTGCACAGCATGGGGATGAACATGAGAAGAAATATAACTAAAAGGAGTTAAAGTGTCCAATGAGACTTGTGAAAGTCTCTGAGTGCATCGTGTTGACTGATGGCATAGCCTGCAACAGTGAAGATGATAAACGAGTCATGTGACCCATCATGTGACTTTGAAAGTGAAAATAAGTTAAAGTCAAAAGAGAAAAGAGACGTCGTAGGAATAAATAGACATTGATAGAAAGCAAACCATAACACTACCCCCTCTCTAAAGATTGACTTCCAGGTGATCAAAGGGAGTTTGCTTCTTCAAAAGCAATGTCAATGGTCCAGGGTGTTTTTTGAATAAAAGAAGAAACTTTTCAGGATCAATGGTGAGAGCATGCGGGGCAGAAGGGTGGGACATGTGAAAGTCTGTGATGGCTCCCCCAGTGTTAGTGAGATTCTCTCTCGGCTCCCAGGTATGATCTGTTTCATTATATCCCTGCCAATGCACCAAATATTCCAATTTTTTTTTTTGTAACATGAATCGACAATATAGTCCACCTCCCATTCATTGTTGCAGTCTTCGGTAATGTTAACCAGTCCCGGGTGGTTCATGGGTTGTCCATCTAACCAATCCTTATAAGGTTTAACCCATGAGACGTTGATGACAGGGTGGATCTGCATAGATTTAGGAAGGTGCAGTTCAACTGCATTAGGCACTAGGCCAATAATTTCATAGGGGCCAAGCCATCGCTTGGATAGCTTGCGAGATGCTCATGTGAGCCATAGATTTTCGCATGATAGCCAGACTTGCTGGCCAATAGTATATTTGGGTGCGGGGGTGCGGTGCTTGTCCATGTTGTCCTTCATTTTCTTTTGTGCATTTTCTAGATTTGTTTTAGTGTCCTTGATGGCATCTGCCATGCTTGAAGCAAACGTCTTAGCCGCCAGTGCCTTGTCTGATGTAATGGGTTCTATTCCCATACACAGCACATAAGATCATGTGAGCTCAAACGGTGACTTCTTAGTCAACATGTGAGTTTTTGAGTTTATAGAGAATTGTGTGATGGCAAGCCAGTCACTCCAGGTGTCCTGCTTCTCAAAGCAAAACATGCGAAGGAATTTCATAACTTCCTTGTTTACAATCTCAGATTGTCCATTGGTCTGTGGATGGAAGGAAGTGGAGAGTTTTGTAGAGATTTTCAAAGATTTATTGATTTCTTGCATCACCTGCGATGCAAATTGTGGACCTCAGTCTGATGTGATGGAATGTGGGAGACCATGATGCTTCCACACGTGAGAAAGGAATAACCTAGCCATATCAAGGGCCAAACATTTTTCTGTGCATGGAATCAATTCCACTTCTTTTGATAGTTGGTCAACGACTGTGAGAATGGCGTTATAGCCATGGGAATCCAGCAAGCCAGTAATGAAATCTGCCATGATATCTTGCCATGGTGTCATCAGGTAAATTTTAATGAAAAGGTAATTCTATCTATACCATTATCTACTGTATAAAAGCCTATAATATATATCAAAAAGATATACCACTAGATCATACCAGACAATCACTGGGAGCCTTGGTAGTATAGATCAAGAATCACCTAACTTCTAGATCTTACCATCAACATCTACAAGAGAGTCCTTACCACTGCTATCTGTGAGTCAGAAGACCTTATCATGAGTATGTTTTAGCATATCTTATCATGATGCTTCAGACAATGATACAATATAAAAATGACAAAAGTTATTGCATTATTACATGTATGCCATACTAAAGGATAATAACATGACAAGGGAACAACATGACAAGGGGACAACATGAACAGTGAAGATGTCAGGCTGGAGCATCTGTATCTTGAACAGCAGGTGCAATACCAGTATTGAGTGAGGCTTGTGTGCTGGCAGCATCTCCAACAGCAGGCGCAGCAGCAGGTGCAATACCGGAATTGAGCACAGCTTGCCTCTGACAAATTGTGGCTAGTGCACTGTTCTCAGAAGGCAAGCGTGCACTTTCCATACTGGTTGGGAAAATCTGTCTATTGATTCATTAGTACAGGTCTCGTTTGTATATCCAAACCCATGCCTGTCCCACCACTGCAGAAGCTGCCTAACTTCATCTTCCTCATCCAGTTCCTCGAGGAGTTCAAGAATGCTGTTGTAAAAACATTCGGAATCCATTGAAAGATCCATGTGGGAGAACACTTGAGCCGATGTCAATGTGAAATGAGCCTATCAAAAAGTAAGTTATGCAGAGTGAACACAAGGACATAGTATACTTACTTGTGTGGCAACATAAGCGATTGAGGGTTTGGTGACAGCAAACATATCATGGAGGTGAGCATTGCAGGACTGTGTGGCTTTTGGCTCGTTGATGTCAATGGAGATTGGGGAAGTGAAGATATGCTTGTAGGCCTACACATGCATGATCTATCAGTAGTCGAGTGTACCGTACCAAAACTGAAACTGACCGAGGTCAAGATTCCACTATGCAACAAACCATTCCATGGATCCTCCACATCATATGTGTAGTTGGCATACAAAAATATGGGCCACTAATTGCCCATGACTCAGAGCTGTCCATCACACAACTTTGCCTTAATCCTACACCAAGTTATTCCAAGAATGAGTTAACTGGATTGAGGCACTTACTCAGCATTGGACCAGTCATAACTAGTGGGGCAAAGTAACGCTGCGGTATGCTCATGGTGGAATCCTCAGCCTGACTTCACATTATGCGGAATGTGGGGACTAAGAGATTGACCTTTTGGTGTGATCCAGTCAATGATCACACCCTTCATTCCCTTCATGTCATCAGCCCTGGCCCCATTAGCGCCTTTCTGGATCTATGCAAGTGGTGAGGCAGTCAATCACTTCATAACGAATTACACTGGCCAGTTCCGCTATAGCAATTACCCCCTCCTCTTTGGCAGACATGAGATGGTGTTCGAGAGATGGTACCAATTTTAGCAATTTGAGAAATACAGAGAACTCCTTTCTTTCACTGTGCAATATATCCTGAGATGAGCAATTGAATGCAAAAGTGGTACTTACTGTTCTAAAAAGGTCACCAAGTCCATCTCACCCAAGTTGCCCATCATAGCAATGCCATTGGTCAGCAAGGTGAGCATGCTGCAAAATGTGTGAATGGTATGTCCGAAGTGGTGTCTGTGGTGCACCAATGGGTCTTGAATGCTCCTGCTGTGTAATGAGTGATGATAATGTAACAACAGGTAAGACATATGGCCGTTTCCTAGGTCCTGTTTGCAGGGCATTCAACTGTGATCGCTTACGTCTGCTTGTTAGAGAGTCCTGACTGGCAACTGAAGAATTTGGGGAGTTAGACATGGACATAGAGGAAAGAAAGCAAAAGGAAGGAGCCTGAGGATTATCAGTCTCTCAAGCTGCCCTTAAATACCCTCAGATTGCTTAAGGTGTGACCCAGGTGGCTGTCTGGTCACACAATGATAACATGCTGGTTGTAATGTCACCCTAACACCTTGCGAAGCTGGTCCTTATCCTTTTATTTATCAAATTTGAGAGGAAATAGTACTCACCGGATGTCATACAGGCACTCCAATGAAGGTCACTTCCTCTTGTCTTCACCATCTCGTTCCATTTACTGTCTAGCTTTGTTGGATGGATGGATGGATGCTGGCGATGTCCTCAAGGCGTCTGCACCTGCACTGGTTGATCTGCCCAGGCTAAGCATACTCTTGTTGGGGTCCATTGTGCTCCTACTGACCCTGTCCCCATTGATGCCCTTGCTTAGCATGATCCACATCCCTTCACCAGCTTCCTTTTTGTGGAGCTTTTGGATGCCTTTCGAGACCTTTCCTGGCGTGTTGATATGCAAGAGTTGCTGGTATTCTGGATGAGGATTGAGAGACTGATTCACACTACACTGCTGACCGAGGTGTGTGATGGTGGATGTGTTGACTTCCTCATTGAGCCTTGCACAGTGATAGTCCTTGACACTGTCTTTGTTGGTGGTGACAACGAGAATAAAGATGAGAGGAAGGGCAGAGGTGGAAGCAGAGATGATTGGGAAACTATGACACGTTAGGAGGGGAGTGCATCAATAGAGACATACTCATGTAGGAATACCACGAGGGTGAAAAAGTACATGTTGACTATTCTACAAAGGAACATCAATTGTGGCCATTGCAGGATGGGTGGAATTGCTGGTGGAATTGCTGAAAGAGGCTCTTGGGCAGGAATGTGAGCTATAAACTAGAGGCAGTGAGGTGTGTGAGAGTGGGAGTGGGAGAACGTCTCACTGCTTGTCCGTACTTTGTTCCTGGTGTAGTGAGCTATTCGCCTGTTGTTTCCCAGGAGAAATAATCCAATCTTGTAAGCTTCAGTTGATGCTGCAATGGACAGCACCTCTTGAGAAACTGACTCACTTGAGCAATCATATCCACCAACATTTGCACTTGGTAAACACCACAGGAAGAGCCTGGAATGTCAATTCGGTTTTCGATAAACTTGCCCATCATATACAGTGTGATTGGTTCACAGACTGCCACTAATATGAAGACTGACTGCATTCAAGGAACGTTAGGCAGTTTCTCATGTTTGCAATGATACATGAAAAGCATGCACAAAGAATTTATCTTGACAACACTGCAAGGAATTTGTCGCTCCAAAGAACATGAATCTGATAAAACAATGAAGATGGTCAGTTTCAAATAGATGTACATCGGATTTCACCAGTAACACACACTGAGGCCACAGTGAGTGAGTAATACAAGTTGCTTCATCCAAGAGCTTGCAAACTTGAAATGTGTCCTGGCGCTCATGACAGGACAAGACTGTCCCTTTTTGTGAATATGTTCAATCTTGAGGTCCAGCTTCACCACTTCTGGGGGATCTCTCCAGACCTGGCTCCAATTGTTCACACATTTTGCTGTGGCACCAGCTCCAATGATGTCCAACATGTACTCTGAGGGCCCTGAGTGGTGCACAGAACATAATTCAGCTAGCGATATGCCACCAAGGATGACAACACTCACAGGTTTGTGTCAGCAGCAGAGCAAGGGGTGTCGTTTCTTTCAAAGTTCTCAATCACCATCATAGACCTCTCACCGATATTGCCAAAGTAGACTGTTTGTTTACCTTTGCAGAGCAACAGTAATCTATCAAAGAGCTGGAAGAGTTCGCCTGAGGACTGATGGATTCTATGCTCACCCCCTTGTTAGCAACAGCAATCAACACAATGCTCATAAGCAGGACCCACAAGCAAAGGATAGCTTGCCCATTGTTGGCGAGCTCACAAAGGAACATCACAATAGCCCATGCAGACTGGAAGTCGAGACCAGATGTGGGTTTGTCCAAGAAAAGCAGCAGTTGTGGCTAAATTACCCCCTCATCAGCCAAATGGGACATGGGTGGAGATGTTTGAAATCTTACCTTGGTCACAGAAAGCTTGACACCCATGATAGTACGTTTCCTGTGCTCAACACCGAGTGACCAGATGATGGCATCTGTGTGAACTGAGTCCAAATTACACATTTTCAGACATTTGTTGACGCTGTTCATGGATTTGAAGCAACCACGGCAAAACACTCAATGCGAAATGATAGTCGCTCTATTCCTGCCATGCAAGTAGTGCAGCTCTGTTATGTAGCGAGGCAAGAGCACAGGCACAGAGCTTCATCAGTGAAAAGTCCCAAATCTTACATGGCCCTGAAAGGCCTAACAAGGTCTCCTGAGGCCATGCAAGCTACACTGGCCTTGCAATCTGTCACAAGGAAATACTCCAGGGTTGCAATGCCTTACTAGGCAATCTTGCTGGTCCCATCTAGATAGCCCTTGCTAGGTTTTGTGAGCTCTTACTAGGCCATTCCATTCAGGCATCATCTCACCAGCTCACTTGAGATAATATTAGCCCATCCAGGGCTTACTAGGATTGAGGATACTATGTAGTACATCTGTGTTGTAAATACCTAAACAAGTATTATGAGATTGAAGCTGTGGGTGCACAAGCATTGTGGGTCTATTGCAGAGAGGATGTGTGAGCGTGCAAGTGTGATACCAATCAAGAAATGCATTGATGTCAAAAGTATGAATGGAAGCAAGGGCAGTGTTTGCGTTGATGCTGGAATGACCGCCTCCAGTGTTGGATGTCATGAAACCAGGAGAGGGAGTCCAATAAGACTACAGTTGCAACTTGCAAGTTTAGTCGGGATCAGCCAAAGTGAAATGGGAAAGACTTGCCTGGAGAAAACAGAGGATATTGTCGGCCTGTGTGGTATACTGAGTCATGAAGGAAGTCTGGCCAATGGCAACAGCCAATGATGTGCCCTAACAGAGAGCCTGGTGTTGGACAACAGTGGTAAAGAAGGAGGAAGAGTTGAGTTCTTCCCAGAGATCAAAGGTGGACTTGTTCCAGTTGTCTGCAATATAATTGAGGTCGAGCTGGAGGATAGGTCAGAGAGCATTGGTGGCATAGGAGTAGTTGTTGTTTGCGATTAGCCAGTTGGCATAGGTGGTGATGGCAGTAGAGCGGGGAGCAGAGCCATCATGCTGAGGATGACCCCAAGGATCCATGAAGGCAGTTTCGTTGATGTAAAACTTGGGCTTGCCAAGGCCACCAGTAGAGATGGAGCTGTTCAGATTGGTGACCTGCTGTATGTTTGCCTCTGCCAGGACAAACATGTTGATGAGGGACACGAGGGAGGTGTCCTTGCCAAGGGTATACTGGTTGATGAGGGTCTTGAATATGAGAGATGCAACATGAACCCATGAGTAGAGGTAGTTTGGGTTGGAGGTGCTCAGGCTGGCGATGACAACACTGGGCTGGTAGTACTAAGTAGCATGTGAGACCAAGAGGAGAGCATGTTCTGACAGATAACATATGAGGGCTGTTGAGACACAGTGCTCACAAGGGTGCTGTGTGATAGCGCATGAAATTTGTTGAAGAATGGTGACATGAGTGCAGATTACATAATCAGGTACATCCACCTCTACATTGTAGAATCCATAGTAAACCGGCCTCTAATTCCAGTAAAGCTGGTGAGAGAGGTGTTTGTGGATGATGTGGACATGGATGGCACTTATCTGATGGGCCCAGGATGATGGGGAAAGAAATACAGTAGAAACACATGGTGGCATCAGAGAGGAAGGGGAGATGTGTCAGAGTCTGAAAATGTGATGCAATGTGAGGCGCATCTGCATCACGTGACTAATAAACATCCTTTGGACGATTGAAGTACATCATAAATAATACACAAATAGCCCTCAAAACTGGGATCATTTCCCTTATAGATGCTTAGAGTGCTCGGGCGTGCATCTGTTCGTGGCTGTCCATATGGGCATATGATGTTTGAGTACCAGCTTGTCACACTGAACTTGGAAATTCTGTGATCAGTGAGTCAGAAGGCCACCAATGTGAGAGACAGTGATTTGGTGATCAGTCCTTGTTTTCAAGCATTCTTATAGGGTCTCGCTGCAAATGATTGGTGTCAGTGAAATCCATAGCCACACGACCTTCATCCACCACTCACCTTGATTGGTTTTTATGACATGGAAAGTCCAGGTTGCTGTGTTGTTTAGCCGTCATTGGACCAATTGGTGCCAATGAAATCTGTACGCCCTGATTCAATGATACGACCTTCATCTGCCACTCATCTTTATTGGTTTTTATGACATGGAAAGTCCAGGTTGCTGTGTTGTTTAGCCATCATTGGACCAACAGGTGCCAATGAAATCCATATGCCCCAGTTTGACGATATGATCTCTATTCACTACTTGTCTTGATTGGTTTTTATGAAATGGAAAGTCCAGGTTGCTATTTTGTTTAGTCATCATCAGACCATGCACTGAAAGATGAACATCTCTACTGGATTTTTTGGTGGTGGGTCCATTGTTTTTTTGTGTGGCATTCGCTAACACAGAGGAACAGGACTGATGGTTGGTCGCGTTGCATTGTTATGGGTGAACAAGAAGGTTGGATATCCATTCCCATATGCTGCATACAAGCTGATCTTCACAGATTGGTGAACATTTGGTGCTGTTTATCTATGCTATATGTGCCATTATATGCATATCATTCATGTAACAGGAACTTGATCACTCATCTTTCTGTAGCCTTGAGTTTGTAGTATGGTTTGTGCCATCCCTTGTCGGTGATGCTGTCACCATCGTAATCATTGGGTTGTTGATGGGGCCAATTTACCCAATCACTATGAACCATCGCAGCAAATTGTTTCCTTACTGGCTTCTGACTGGTGTGATCAACTGGGTTGCTGGTCAGGTCAGGCAGGGTCTGCACTTGTGCCCTTTATGTGATGATGGCAGTGTTGAATTAGCAGATTTACATTCCAAAGCTGAAAAACCATCTATTGTTGCATTTGTTAGGTGGCGAGTATGACAGGGATAAAATATTGTTCATGGCACATCAATGGAACATGGTTGGCTCTGTGCAAAATCGAATATATCGTCACAAAGTGCTTTGAATCAACTACATGACTTGTGATTTATGCCACAGTCAAGATGCCCTCAATCCACATATGCATGCCAACATCATGGTTCTTGCACATGATGATGAAATGAACACCCCCACCCTTACTGGTATGATGGTGATGACGAAAGTGACAGTGATGATGACTCATCAGATATAGTTATTGACCCGGAAAGCAAATCCACTCTAGTACTGGTGGACGAGGATCTTCTGGATGAGATGGATTAACTCGGGTATTCTGGATTAGATCAGGTTGAGGAAGGCAATGAAGAGTGGGAAGATGATCACCTTGGCCTGGGGGAGGATGCATTTGGTGTGGAGGATGGTGAGAATATCAAGTGGGAAGGGGAGGAGGACAACTTTGCCCATGCCTATCTGTAGCATCTAACGGAGGTTGTAGTCTGAGATTACCTTGCAAGGGCTTGGATGATGACTGGATGGCCAGTATTGACCTTGGTAGCGCTGACAGGGCAGTGAGAACCTTGTAGGGCCTTGTAATACCATAGACCATCTACTACTGTATTGGGAATAATGGCTTGGACTTTGAAACGAATGAAGCCAAATTCAGAAAGTTCAACTTGCAGACATTGGGCCTGGTCAAGGCTGTGTGACAGAGTCACACCGTCATATATATGGAATATTATGCAGCAACTCAACCGCTGCCACCATCTACCAACATTGATCATCAATCATGGCAACAATGCCACCATTGGGTACCACCGACAGTAGTGGAGCCCTCAATTTAATCAAGGAGCTCAAATCCATACTCAGCAAAATGCTGATCAATTCCCCGCCTTCGAGCCCCGCACCACACAACATGGAGATGGTGGCCCATCATATCGACTTTACAGACCTTCCTGATAAGTGACCATCTTTACTGTAGCCCAACCCTTGTCACTTGATCAGTAGGTTATTTCCATTCCACACTCCTGAACCAAGCCCACATTTGGTCATCAGTCGCCCAGGAAAGCATGCTGATCCTTGCCTGCGAAATCCTGACACACGTGATCCCATTCCAGTCCATCCTAGGTGGTGATCTCCAGCTCGCACCAGAGAAAGTAACAGCTGTTGTAAATGCAGTCTTGACAAGGCAGCACGCATTAGAATTCAAAGGTACATGCATTCATCTGATTCATACCCTCACTGCTGATAACCAAACAGTTCCGACACTCACTGTCTCAGACTGTCTTCCCAATGGCGACCTATCACTCAAAAGTATTGTAATCACTGGGGTAAGTACGTGATTGCTCGATATTTGACTATACTAACCTCGTTACAGCTTCAGGGTGTCACCATATCCTACCTAACCAGGGTATGGCACACTATTGGCTACTTACTCCATTCACAGGACCCCCAGATCTCCTGCAATCTGTTCTTTTCGCAGATCCCATCTTCCCTGAACACATACATTTCCCCTGACCTCATTGGCCTTGTGGATGATAATACCACCTGGAATGATATGTACAGTTACCAGTTCTTGCACATGTGGCACAAGCCCACGTGTCTCACTTGGTTCTCCAACCCAGCCACCTGACATATCTTACACCAAACCATTGCCAATCCAAACTCTGGTGCATTTATCAGCATCTACAAAATCCTCATGAACCCCCTGAGTCCATCCAAAATTATGCTCACTGACCCTGCAATCTTCTCTAATGCTGAAAAAGTAATGTTTGTTCTTGCCTGGGTGAGTTGCATCTTATTTTGGGTGAACCTGATTGAATTAGACAACTTAGATAGTAGTGGAAATCCACGCGCTGGTCCCCTTGCGCTACGCTTTCAGACATTTGGTTATGCTAACTGCGGACTGTGTGCAGTCTGTTACATGGGAACACTCCCTCATTTACAAGTTTTTTGATGAACTTCTGGCAGAACACAGCCAATGTCAGGACACACTTGTCCAATGGTTCGCGTTACTCCTGGTTGACATTGTACACTAGATATCTGTCTCAATCATTTGATCATACCTGCCGCTTACAGTATGAGTCCCTTGTACCATATCAATCCCTGAATTGGTTATTGGTTACTGGCTTGATTTGAGCACATCTATTCCAGTGAATATTAAGACGCTCAGTCATTGCTCATCTTTACCCACTTCCCATCCAGTTCAACATTCCACACCATCGAGCACTTAGAGTTATTTATCATTATGTAGCATACACTAGTAGATGTCATATGTACGAGGTTCCATCAGAAACAGTCAACTCAGGGGCACAAGCTCGGACAGTCAGAACAACATATGTTTTGATCTACTTTGTTATGTGTCAGCATGCATAACAGACCACTCTTATTTTACTAGTGAATTATGTTACATTATGATCTCCTATGTAGCGAGTAGGAAAACATAGCCAGCTATCCCCAGACATGATCATGGTCACTTTTCACTGGGTGTCATGGTGCAAGGTGTGACACTAGCCTATCAAAATTTCTGTATAACACACTTAATCCCCAACAGCTCTCAGCCTACAGGACTCTCAGTTCATTGCAATGTCAAACACCCCTAAAAGACCATTCATACACTATACCATGACCCTACCCCCTCCCCCGAGCGATTGTCAGCCTTGAGCAGCATCTCAAATGAATGAAAGTGCAAAGTTACCTTCTCTATTTCCCTCCCCTCCTCACAAAGATACTCTTTTTTGGGTGGATCGGGACTCAAAGCCTGTGGATGTTACTAGTTATAGCAAAGCTTTAGAAGATGCTATCAAGCTTCTGGTTGGACTCTTGACAGGTTGTAGTTGGAATACTCTGACAAGGACATTTTATTAGCAACTTCTAGCTGCCACATCCCCTCCCCTGGAAGTTCTCAGGAAGGAGTTTGCAAATGCACAGTTGATGAAGAATGCATTTGCTGTAGGGCTAGCAGATGCTGAGCAAAAGTGCCATGATTGGGAGAGTGCTCTGCATCAAACTCTTGGCAAAGCGGAGGTTCAGAGAATCTCTCAAGCACATGATGTCATTGGCATCAATGAAGTAAATACTGCAAGGGGGCAGTACCTTACTGCCATTACTTGCACTGTCAGATTGTGAAACTTTTGTCTGTCCCAGAAGATGCAGTGACAGTATGTTGTGATGTTGCCCAACTCACCATAGTGAGCTCTTTCTCTGTTCAGAGTGGAGCCAGCACTGAGCTTCTGCCTAGTGTGGACACCCATGTGACAGTGGATCACTAGTGATCAACACTTTATTTCTTGTCCTCCTGAATAAGTGGCGTATTGAGCTGAATTTGCAGACAGCGTATTCTTTGTTCTTTGTAGTTTACATCTCTCTGAGTATGGTAACTTATGTGTATGATGTGAAACACCAATGCTGTTCTGTTTGGAGTGCTGACAAGTGACTGTGACATTCATAGCTGTTGAATGCAGCAGGTTATAACAGTCTGCATCAAAACAATCTGCAATTGTAGCATTGAGGCGTCTTGTCTCTGGTGTACATAACCTTACTGTAAGCAGAGATGGCCACTATTGATGAGGCCTTGTTCACACAAGCTTGTATCTGTGGCCAAAGTTTCACTGGCTTGGGTGCATTCACTCACCACCAGAAGGGATGTCACAAAGGGAAGAAATGACTCGCAAGTGCACTCACCAAGGCAACAGAAGCCTACCAATGCAAAAAAGCCAGACTTAGCCCTCCCAGCCCAAAGATTGGTTCAGATGACACTGAAACTGGGCACCTGGGTTCTGTTAAGGTCAGGCAAACTCCAAGGGGAGAGTGAACTCCGGAACTCCGGAGTTGTCTAGCGGACGGGACTTGGCTTCACCGTATGTGGTGTGCCCTTGCTAGGAGTCCTGTTGTCCCGGAATTTACTGATGGGTCGGAGATAG
>JBBPQV010000852.1:0-14665 GCA_038092675.1 Boletus rufocinnamomeus | reverse complement strand
TCGTCTGTGTGGGGGTCTGCCACCGACTCATTCATTCCTTCTTCGATCGGATTTCCATATTCATCCGTGCTTTCCACCTCTGAGTATGGCGGGGGGTCGGAAAGGGGTTGTGCACCGAGGAGAGCAGGCCTAAAGCCACTCACTTGGTCAACATGGAGTAAAGCAAGAATATTTGGACGCGATGCACAAACCATATTCTGGCTCTATCCTCCCCAAAGCCTCCTGGTTGAAGACTAAGTTCTCTGAGAAAAAACCAGAATTGTTCGTCGTCACTCGTCAGGTCCATGAGGGCTATAGCATCGGGGTTGTCTGTCGTGGCCTGCACTGAGCTCACCCGGATGGACTGGCTATATTACGTCAGCAATGACAGATGTGGCGGATTCAGCGAGGCTGCATGCTGGCCGTATGACACGTCAGTTAAACCACTGTGAGTGACACACTGACCTCGGGACACGGGAATAGATTTTTTAGATATGTCACGAAACCATTTTTACCTTTGAAATTTGGCTGAAATCCGTTTCCCAGCGATATTGTTCGCAGTGCGGCTCAAACTCCGAGTCGTTCACATACCCTCTGGCCAAGACTGGATTCTGAACGAGACTAGATAGCATGACCAAGTTCAATGTCAACTCTGATACGGTACGTCACTCCACTCGATTAGGTCCTCCTAGGCAAGGCTAGACATTATGTGCCCTAGAAATGGACCTGCAATACATTGGTCAGTTTCTGCATTCCAAATCCTAGTGGTCCTACCCTCTGAACTGGTGACAATATGGCTGCCACCAGGTGAAAAAGCAACAGACAGGATTATGTCTATATGATATGCAGAGAAACGGCAGGAGTATGATTCTCAGCTTCGCCATGGACGGCGGAACTTCTAAATCAGATTCACATACGACTGTGAAGTTCTCGCTCCAGCTCGAAGTCGATCGTTTGAAGCGCGATATCCTGACGCTCGAGGATGCTCTCGCATGTGCACGTCAAGACATCGTTGCCCGTGAGGGTGACACGCGCGAACGCGATACCACGCAGTGAAGGTCAATACCGCGCGACCAGCTTACTGAGCACAACATGTTGTTGCTTACTATCTACTAGTACACGAACAAAACCCTTGGTGTGGACAAGTCCCCAGTACGCCCGACGTGTCCACCGGGACCACACGCTCTCATTGGCGTATTCAGAGCAGAATCACCATCCCTGTCCTTCGCCCGTTCAAGCCAATGCGAACGCAAACGCGAATGCGATCATATTCATCTATGATTGTTCACCCACCCGCTCGTTCACCACCCCCACCCTTCGCTGGCTCATGCTATCGTTCGCCCATACGGACCCGCGCTCCCCTTCGCCCGTTCAAGCCAATGCGAACGGAAACGTGGGCGTGATCACGCGATCACATCTGCGTTCACATTCATCTATGATCGTTCACCCGCCCGCTCGTTCACCACCCCCTTCGCCCGTTCATGCCAACATGAACACGAACATGAACGAGATCGTACATTCACGTTCGCGTTCGCATTGCTTGCATGCCATCGTTCACACACGGACCTGCCCTTCTCCCGTTTGCATTCAGTCATTCGACTTCGTCCACCCACCCTCATTCATTCAATAACGTAGGTGCTCTGCTCGAGCATTCCGAGTCACCCAACCCACGGGTTTTCGCCGGGTATACGGGTACGGGTATGACCCCCGACACCCGAGGGGTATGCAATAAACTTGTGGAATATGCAGACTCGCCTGGCCCACTGAAGATGAGATTCCACATATGAACGTTATGAACACTCGAAGCTACCGTAGTGATCGCAAGACCGCCACCGAAGTTGCCCCGATGATGGAGTGATATTCGTTATGGTACTTTACATCCAAGGTTTCACAGGTCCGGGGGGTGTGTAGGTAGATTAGTGTGTACTACCGAGACCATGAATCCACCATCGACATTCCGGGCTGTCGAGCAACGTTGATATCAACATCAATCACGTTTCGCCGCCTCTCACATGGACATTCACCACCTCAGCATGACTCTCATCCCCACTATGCAGCACGACCTTTTCATCAAAGCTCTTCACTACCCCCTCCTCCCCCTTCCCACCTTCCTCGTCGTCACTCACAGCCTCCTCCACGATCGCTCCTTCCTCTTGCAGGACCTCGAACGTACTCTCGAGCACAGCAAGGTTCTGTCCTGCACAAATGGCTCTGACGATCTGACCTTCATGCGCGATGTGCTGCGTGCGTCGGAGGGAACGAGCGAGGTAGGTCGAGAGCGTACGGAGTGGCCAGGTGGTTGGGACGAGCGGGAATATCTGTGTAATCAAAGTGTACGTCAGTTATGTCAATTCGAAGATGGTCTGTTCAAGAATTAATGCTCAGATAGATCACCAAGGCAGATCAATGGCATCGACGACGCCTCCAATACAACATGAACTCATCCCGGTCACCCACAAAAGTCCGTCATAGACAGAAAACCGAACCATGAAGACACTCACATCAAGAGCATCCAGTCGCTTCGCTTGCGAGCTCAGAAACCGCGCTGTCTGTTGTGCATCCCTGCAAAGTGCGAGGCTTAGTCGATCCGCTCCTCCATGGAGACGAGACTGACCCGTTCTCCATATAAACTTCCAACAGGGTTTTCAACATGTTGGCGTTTTGTGCACCCTTTTCTTCTTCTTTTACCCCTGCCGCACCGCTACCCCTTGCAAACCACCCACCCCAATCAGACAACCCACACCCTTCCGCAGCGCTTACACCCAGTTTTGTGCTAACTACCCCCGTCAAGCCGCCACTCGATGCAAATGATTCGGCCGTTGATGTGTCCCGCAGAGCGCACAATGTCTCGAGAGTAATCCGTGCGGAGGGAGTCTGGCGCCGTCACATGGGCAAGAATCTTCAAACTCACGTGTAGGAAAGACAAAACATCGCATACCTTCGAATGTAAAATGGCCATCTCAAGACCAAGAATTTTATCCCATCCCCTACTGGTGATCCTGTCTTGTATATCTTTGACAAGCTTCTTACCCTCTCTGAGAGACTGAAGAAGTAATAGTGTCTTTATGCGTACACGCTTTGATGGGGAATCGGGGGTCGTCGAGGCGAAATAAGACAGGAAGGGTGGGCGGAGCGGTGATTGGGAAGATAGGTGAATGGGTGGAGGTGGTGCATCCGACTTTGGCGGAGGCGGAGGTGAAGATGTCGTAGCCGAGTTGCTTGGGGAAGAGGCATACGACGCCGCTGTAACAGACGCGGAGTGTATGTCAGCCCGCGGTCATACGTCGCTCTGCATATCCATACGGTCGACGAACCTTTCGCCCTCCAAAGCCTCCCGACACTCTCGTCCCCAACGTATTCCAAGAGCTCATCTGCGTAGTTCCATACAAGTTCCTCGAACAACTCCCCCTCCTCCGTTGTCTCCTTTCCACCCCTGCCGAGTCCTCGACCAACAACTAACCACTCTAGATATCGTTTTGCAGCAAGTGCGTTGGTATTCCGGAGCTCGGAAAGAATGACCAGTTCGTCGGCCCTTTGCGCATCTTTTTCTCGGTCTGCCGCTTTATCCCTTGGGCGGCCAGCGGCGCCGGTAGGTCGGCGATGTCGCGTTGGTTGTGAGGACATTAGCAACTGTATGACAAGAGTCGAAGCACCGTTCCAACGCGAGCATAGGGAACACGTATTTGAGTAAATCGAATAACAGACATGAGGAACAGAAAGCATATACGCACCTTTAGACCTCTCTCAACGTCTTTCCCAGCAAGCCACGCTGCCCACTTCTTCACCAAGCTAGATCTCTCACGTTCACTTAGAATGAGGCCGATCCCGACCGTCGAAGTGGATGGATCAGGAGGAGTGGGAGCAAGCATTGTGAATATCTGCCCGAGTGGATCGACGATTAGGGAATCGACATGTGTTCCTTCCGTGAGGCTGTTTCATATTTTTTTTTGGAGAAAAACAGGCATCAAGTCGGTCGGACTGATGATTAACAATCATCATATAGGGTATCACGTACCCAACTAAAACATCCACAACTCTCTCCCCATCGCCAAACACTTTCCACATCTCCATCAAAGCACCCCAGAGGTTCATCCGTGAAAGCACGGGGGCCAAAATTTCTGGGCGAAATGGCAGCGCGGGTCTCGGAGGGTGGGAAGCGTGTCGCGTATGTACTGGAAATGATGGGATAGAAATTTGGTGGTCATTCGAAGGATATGTATGCGATGTTGAACCAGGACGTGAGGGTGGTCGGGAACTGGACTGGGAGACTGGACGCGAGGAGGAAGTAGATGGAGCGAAGGGAGGGGGGGCAAAGAGTGCCAAGAGGGACTGAGTATCTCGTGCATGTGCATAGAGTAGGGCGAGAGCTGTTGACGTTATCTAGGTGAACGATACAAAGTTAGAATAGTTGCCCAAGTATGCACGGATGATGGTCATAGCGAAGAAGACACGACGGGAAAATAAGTTATTGCAGCAGGGAAGGAAAATACTAGATGATCATGGGAACAGCACTATCGAAATGTGGAGGACCACGGCACGAAAGATATGATGGTCGAACCTTGGAACATGCAAGGTAAACATTGCCTGATTCTCTCGCTCCGAATGGACATGCAATATAAAACAAGTAAAATACGCACCTCGATGACATCTCTTGACCACATCTCGGCGCTCCCCAACACAGCAGCCAAGACGTTTTTCACCATCTCATTGGCTTCACCTCTCAGCCCTTCACGCATTGCAATCGTTGCTGGATGTGTACGCGTGCCACTTTTCAGGTGGGAGTCAGAGGTTGATGGCTCTGCGTCGGCAGGTTCATCTCCGACTGGTGAACCAGGTATTGCACCGGGACGCAAGTAGGGAGAATAATTCCTGACTAAGTTGGTGGCGACTGAATGTCAGTGCCCAAGCATTTTATTTTATTTGTTGCAGATGGTAGGGCAGGGACGAGAGTTGTGAGAGATATAGGAAGAGAGGGAAGAGGGTGAGTTGAGTTGCCGGCATGTCGATTGGTGGTTGGAAGTTGGTAAGGGAGGAACAGGGTGCCACATGCGAGGGTGTAGGGGGCGGGGGAGGGGAAGGAAAGGAAAATGCGAATTGACTTACTGATATCATCGATACTGGTTTCATCAGGCATGTATTCTCTAACACCATCCCAGACCTCGACCTCGACAGAACTTCCCTCGACACCTCGTAGAGTTGTGCTATCATCCTTCTCGTGACTCGAGGGTTCACTGAATAAAGCAGGCCGTAGTTCGTCGAAGTAAGAAATAGAGACGCGAGGATCGATAGCTCCCTTGACGAAGTGGGCTGTTGCTTCTCTAAATCTGGTCTGACGCACGAACGCGAAGGCGAGGCACTGGTGCAGGTAGCGTAGCGCCTCCTTCGGTGCATTTCTCGTCAGCGCGTGCAAGTCCGAGTAACGCACACCACCTACATGGTCACCCGAAGTCGTGCTTCCCTGCGCAAGACCAGCCTCAGTTCGTCCTAGCAGCGCCTCCACTTCTGCCAGTCTGTCATTTTGGAGCAGTGATTCTACTTGCGCGTAAAGTGTTGAGGGGAGAAGTGAATAGATGGAGGACTGGCCGAGCACGAGGACGGCTGAGCGAGGATACGACGAATGGCTCATCGCGAATGAACGCGGCTTCGCTTGCCGCAGTACAAGTCGAGGATAATGTTTTACGTAAGTCGACGTGTCCCGCTGTCTTTCCATCTCATGAGTGGATAATGTTCCAGAATTCCTGGTTCATGAGAGCCTGCCACCCGGGTGCCCAGCTCATGGTCGTGTCTTTCCCGCTCAGAGCTACTACGCCACGGATACACTGACCAGGTACGTAGTTTATAGACCTACTTCTACACACCGTTTCTCCTCGATCGCGGGATCGGACAGCAGCGCTACGTGTCCATCATGCCCGCAGCCTTGCTGAGCGAATTCGCGGCAACCACTATTAACATAAGTCAGTCAGTTCATAATTCATCACGCCTTTGGGAGCGATCTGGATTCAGCCTGCCACGGTTTCGTGTGATTGTCATACGCGGGGACGGAAGCCGTGCGCAGACCATATTCAAGTCCAAATAAGCACTCTGCGTGGAAAAAGCGAGCATAGAGAAACATACAACGCAACAGCTTAGCGATTCATAGCTGTCAAGTAAAGGCGAATGACGGTCCCTGCAGGCTATGAAGGCAAGCGATCCGTTAGTAGTCCGTACTCGTGCACAAAGCTTACGGCGGCGGCGATCCACAAGGAGGAACATCTCGACCGTGTTCTATGGCAAAGCCGATGCCAGCTCGCTAGTTTACGATCCAACAATGTTAATAACGAGAGTCATACTTGGTGGGCACCTTCACGTGTGTGGCCACTTCTGGGTCCTAGACACGAACAACAATACTACGAGATCCAAGACTCGGTGTCCAGCACGCGCCAAATCACGGACCCATGCTCGCCTAGACTATGCTCGCCTATCGTGCCCGACGGAACTGGTGATCGTCACATTCTACATTGTGAATCGGGAATTAGCTGGTCGCAGAATGCGATACATATGTCGATGGCGCGTACACACCAAAAGAGATGGGATGAACGCAATCACTCACATGACCAGGATCCAGCAAAAAGCAGTCTAGCGTATTCGATGATGGCCGCAAACGACATCGTGATCTTGGCGCACGGATGAGCTCAGACCGAACAGAAGCAAAGGAGACAGAGTGCGTGAATCCGCAAAATGGACCACTTTAAAGGAACGCAAGCCCAGATATCGCAAGACTAGCAATATACCTGAGAGAAGATATCGTGACACGCAACTGGCGAATGGATGCTTTGTCAATTTGAGAGTTGCTTAATTCTTACTCGTTTCGTCCAATCGGAGTCCCTGAAGCTTGAAGGGAATAGCCCATGCAGTGACGGAAAACAAAATTACATTATACCGCCAAACAATGGTGACGACGGGCGACAGATGGACAAAAAAGGATCAACTGATAGCAATAAGAATAACGGCAAGATCTGTAGAACCATTCGTTTTGTTTCATTCATCGTATTGGGTCAACTTCGAAGCCCATCAGTCTCATAGAGCAAAAAAGAAGCTTGGCAGAACTTACGTCTAGTGTGAGCGTCCGCGAACTGTTAACGTCCTGGTCTCGGTATATCCCCACCAACGAGTGGCCACGCTCATATAAGGAACCTTTGAGACTGATGACAATGAACTGGAACGAGTCCGATGCTTGAGTACGAATGTAGTTAGCTATCTTGGCAACATTTGTGTTGTCTAGGGCTGCATCTACTTCATCCAGGACGAAGAATGGTGCGGGTTGATAGCTAACACGGGAATAAACATGGACACGTTGAAATATCAGAAATGGAACTCACCTATGGATCGCAAAAAGCAACGCCAGAGCAGCGACTGTTTTCTCCCCACCTGACAACTGTTCCATATCTCGGAATCGCTTCATCGGCGGCATAGCATGATACTTGATTCCAGCGATGTAAGGTTCCTATTCAAAACACAGATTAATATCATGAGCAAATGACCAACTCTCCCCAGTATTACCTCGCTGTCCTCTAAACTCAAGTATGCAACACCTCCCATTGGCGCACTCTTGCCCTTCGTAAGGTCCTTGTATACCTCATCTATCCGTTCAGAGATATGGTTGTATGCCTTATTGAAGAGTTCACATCTACCACCAACGGTCAACATTGCAAATCCGCCTGTCGAGAAAGACCACCCACCTCTGGCGCTTGATCTCATTGAACTGATCTCTCGCTGTCTTGGAATCCTTGCGTGCCTTCTCCGCCTCCCGCTCGGTCTCAACGAGTCGGGCTTCAACGTCATCCAGTCTCTCGATCGCTTTCAGGTTTGGTGCCATACGTTCGATGTCCGTGTTTAGTTTGGAAATCGATGCATCAAATTCAGCAAGGGTTTCTGGGCTGTTGCTCTGCAAGTACTGAATTCATACTCCATGACTTGAGCACTCGGCATAGACTTACAGCACGCTCCTCATCGTCCAATGCAGCAAAGTCAACTTCGATGCCGTAGTCTTGTACTTGCCTAGGTCGCTGAGTGCCGTCCTCGTCCTCATCGACATCCATGGCCACTTCATCACGTAGGTTCTGCAACGGTCTCAGCACCTCAATCTCTTAATAATTGGGGCTTTCACCTCTTCCATAGGCACGTTCTTCAAGTTACCTGTTACAAGTGGTAGCTTGAGGTCCTCGAGTCGACATTTACGATACATTGAAGACCGTTCAAGCGCCAGCTTTTCGATTTCGTCGTTCTGAGGTTGAATAAGAATTAATTAATGATGAAAGCATGCGAGGTAAATCACGAGCCATTGACCCAATCTCCTTCAGCGCCTGATCAAGCACCTTGGCCGCACGCGCATGCGTTTTCTTCACCTGTTCCACGACCTTATTCTTCTCTTCCAACACCTCATTAAGTGCATGAAGCCCTTGCCGAAGATTTTCAATAGCTTCTTGACCCGATGCAATCTCGGCTTGAATCTGACGTTTCTGTTCCTCCAGCTCGACGACTTTCGCTTCCTCATCTTCTTGAGTTTTCTTGAGCGTTACCAGTCTGTTCTGAGTGAGCTGCAATTGCTCTTCCTCAAATTGAATTCTGTAAGCGAACGCAATAACGTTAACAAGATGCCTGAGTCAATGAGAGCTAAAATTCTCACTGGTGTGTTAAACGCGCAATCTGTTGATCGAATCGATTTCGTGCTTGACTCTCTTCTTCCGCCACCCTAAGCTGACGTTCTTCATACTCTCGAATGTGATTAACGCCGATCTTGGCGCAGAAAGAGGCGAAGACGCCATGCTCGGCTTCGTCAACAATCGACTGGAGCGTTGATATACGCGAAGTGAGCGTGGCATGTGCACTTTGAGCCTATGCAGAGGGAGAAGTCATGCAAAATAAGAAGAAATTTAGTTGTTTGCTGACTTTTTTGGAGTCGGGTGCAAGCTTCTTAAGCTCACGCTCGACATGTTTAAGCTCATCTTTGGTGCCGTTGTGGCGAAGTTTACAAGCGCTCTGCGATCTCGTAAGCCATCATCGATCCACAGACGATACAGCGCAAAGCGTAGGTATACGAACCAGATCATCCTTGGTTACTGTGATAGCGCTCTCCAACCTCGTTATCTCAGCAATGATATTTTCATCTGCTTTACCACGCGACTTGGAGCGATTGAGTTCCTGCAGTTGTGCAAGGAGATTGTCTCGGAGGCGGACAAGGCCTGAGGTATCCTGTGTAAACGAGGCACTACCTGATTGAATAAGCACGAACAAACCTTGTACATCCTTTTCCTCCCACTTCTTTCCAGACCCATGCGTGCTTCGACCACCTGTCATTAACCCGCTTTTATGGATGATTGTCCCTTCGAGCGTAACAGCTGAAGAATGTGCATGAGACCAGGCTATTCTCGCTCCTCCGCGACTTTCTTGCACCTACCTTTAACCTCTTGGCCTTTCTCCCAACATACATACCTGGCTACATCTATTGTATCACATACCAAAGCATTCCCACACACATGGTGCATTGCCCGTTCAACAGCAGGTTCATACTGAATGACATCGACGGCGAGTCGAGCCCCTTTTGCAAAGGAACGGAATTTGTCATTGACAGGCTTGACAGAGATCGTGTCGAGGGGTAAAAAAGTTGCTTGCCCGGCTCGCTGGGTGCGCAAGTACTGAAAGACAGTATAAGTTAATATAGAGATGTATAGGCACGTAGAACCAACCTCAATGCATTCGATCGCTGTTTTCTCCTCGTCAACGACTATCGCGTCGATGTTCCTGCCCAGAATTACGGAAACAGCGGTCTCATATTTTCGCTGCGTGGGCTTGCACAGATCTACGACTCGTCCTCTGACACCTACATTTACGGGGGGGAAAGGGTTGGGGATAACTCTAAGACTTGCATTTGCAAGTAAAAACGTACCTGGGAAGACGCGCTGCAGGCTTGCAAGAGTCTCCTTGAGCTTCGCTTCCCGTTCCGTTTCGTTCCTATCAATGCCTGCTTGGAGGAGACGCTGATACACATCCGTAAGCTTTTCGTTTGCTTCCGTTTCAAGGCGGCTGAAGGAGAGTGTTAAGTCTCTGGGAAAATGAACTAGTAGTCATGTAGTACTCACGCTATGCGGGTCCGTTCACTCTGATGATTGTCATATTCTTGCTTAACGCGGGCCAAGTCAGCTTGCAAAGTTGCCAGTTTTTGCTCAAGCTAACGAATTCCATCAGACAACTTAATACCAGTGCTGATTGCGTTACCTCTGTCTTTCTCTCCCCCTGGGCATTCGTATCTTCAGTCAATTTGTTCTTTTTGGTTACCATCTCCTCTATTTGACCTTTCAGCTGGCCAAGCGTACGTGAGGCAGTCTTTTCTTCTCTTCCGAGCGTCTCGAGTGATTGGCGTTCGGACACTGCCAATATGCTTGCTTGTGCTTTTCTGATTTGATTCAGAAAAGGTGAGCAACATACTCGTTTTAGAGATGGGATGGCCTCACAGAGCGCGGTACTCGGCAAGACTCTCTTCACTCAAAGCTGTATTATCTTGGGATGCCCGACGATGCGCCTCTGATGGTGTGACACGCCGAGGATAAATGAATCTGCTGTGCACAAGAAAGATTATAACAAACCTGTGGCTTCATCCGCGGCCCTACGCGCAGTTTGGAGGTCACGGCGAAGGGTATTCAGCTTAGCCCGTTGGCGCTCCTCATCCTTCCCAACTTGTTCACGTGTCGCTTGGGCATTCTGCGTCTTTCTAGTGGAATGCTTGATTTTCTCGTCGGTTGCGACCAGGTCAGGTTCCTAAAAAGACGTCAGAACACAAATAACTTGAATTCAAAGTGAAGGTCCACCGACTTTGGACTCGACGGTCTTTTCCGCCTTCTTGACTTTCTTTTCTTCCCTAACGACAGCGGTGCGAGCTCTGGCTTGATCAGCACGAGCATCTTCCAGTGCCTTGTCATGTTGTTGCTGCTCTGCGCGCAATCCTGCAAGGGCCCGCGACTTCTTCTGAATGTCTCTGGCGTTGGCTTCCAGAGCTTCTTCGATATGGAATAACTTGTATAGGATTCGCTGCAGGATTAGATCGTCCTAGAAGGCGCATATAAGCGAGAGTTGTGACGGTTCTTGCAAAGGTACGAACTCTTTCTTGACAGAGACTCTCAAAGCGCTCTGCCTCACCCTTTTGTTCTTTATACTGTCGTATTTCACCAGCAATACCCCTTCTCTTTGTAAAATTGAACGTAGCGTTCTCGGTAGCTCGCTCTTGTGCGTCCTTTGCCTTTTCGTAATCTGGCGCCAGCTCGAGGGAACCAGAGATTTGCTCAATGAGACGGGTAAGTTCTCGCGGAGATTGGGAGGCGACGGCTTCTACATCTCCTTGGAAGACGAGGAAGTTCTTTGCTTTGACAAGAATGTTGTGCGAGATGAGAGCAGCATTGTAGGCAGTATACGTGACGACCCTATCGTTGAGACGATACTCGGATGCACCAGTGGTAGAAATGCTATGAGACGGTGAGATCCACAGGCAGAGACAAGAATAACGCGAGAGACGGACGTGCGCTGGAAGAACCATGCTTTCTTATTCTCGTCCTCGTATACGGCAAGAACCCAAGCTTTCTTTGCGGTGCCCTCGCCTTGAACCTCTTCTCCGTCGCTGTCATCTTGCGCGTCGTCTTGATCCTGAGTATCCTCCGAGCCGTCAGTGAGACCCCGCGCGAGGCGCCGACCTCGATAAACCAAGTCTTTTAACTGGCTACTTCGAAGTTGGGCACTCTTTACACCGAGCACGAAGGAAATGGCATCCATGAGGTTGGACTTTCCAGCGCCATTTGGGCCGATGACGGAGGTAAAGTTCTTGAATGGGCCAATGACTTGGTGACCACTGTAAAGATATGTCGTACTGTACGAACAATGAGCAGCGCGGAAACTCACCGATATGACTTGAAGTTGGATAGCTCTATGCGAACGAGCGGCATCGTCTCAAATCTCGCCTTGATTAGGGGAAACAGCGAAACGGCCCACCAACAAGACGCGTCAAACACGTACGTCACAGATGGTCACAGTCACAGATGACACTCTTCGGCGAACGGCCCGGCTGATCCATCCCCTGACTGCGACACTCCAAAATCTCTTAAGACGCGGGCAAGAGTTATCTACAATATGTGGTCCACGGGCATTCTATTGACGAAACACCAATACAACAACGCATGGGATCCATATCTCATTTATCATCTTCAAAGTGAAAGTTTGCTGAATACGAATTCAAACGACTGGAATGGAATTTTGAAGCTCAAAAGAATGACTAGAATTCTACATCACGAGGATACATATGACAAGTTCACCCTTCCCGATCGCGTACTTCAAGTATTATTTGCAGGACTGATTCGGGTGGATTATAGAGTGCTCAGAGCACATGAGCGACCTTAGCATGTTCCTCGGGATCATTGAGGGACAGGAAGTCACTGCTAGGCTTCATGGCGTACTGTGGGACATCGGATAGTGAATGTGTTTGACGGTGCGTGTCTACCTGCGGTGTAAACATTGAAGTGACCATGATGTCGTGAGAACCACTTACTTACTTCCACATGGATGGCCGTAGGCTCTCTCGCGGGCCTAGCGCGTGAGTGGGATGGATTCCCGAACACCACTCCGCCTGATCTCTCATCAGAATGACTGGATGATCAAAATGAACGGCTGGTAAATGAGTAAAAAAAAATTGCTTACTATACCTCAGGGATTGCTAGATTGAAGTTATAGAGCCGACGGACCACGCGCGAAGCCATGATCTATGGTAGAGGAGAAGAAATTTGATGCGTCTAATGACGATGATATGAAAACGTACTGTCGAAGCCATGGCCGCAGGAACATTGAATATGACACCCATGACGGCATTTAGGTCGATGATCATGAATATCGTAGCCAACAGGTTTGCCAAGAAACTGCCCATACGTAAGTGCCAATAACTCAGCGATGATGTGAAAAGCGTACGCAAGAATGAAGTAAACTAGACCGTCAGAGAATACCATGCGGACGAGCTTACTGTGGATTCCGGAAGTGCCAGAGACACGTCGAGTCCACGCCAATTTGTACGCAGTCAGGCAGAGAACAATAAGATCAAAACTCATGGAATAGATAAATGTAGCAGCGAGGATGGTCGTGTTGCTCTTGATGATTGTACAGCCAACACCTTGGACCCACATCACCTTCAGTAGCACACCTAATACTGAGATTAGCATGCGTTGGACCCGAAATGCTTTCACGCACCTTGTAAAATAAGGGACCAGTGCCCAAGGATAAGCAGAACTATGACACCAACTATCCACTTGTTTTGAGACCAAATTGCTATACTGTGGTGCTCGTGTGAATGGCGTATAGAATGAGAGATGGTAAAACTTGCGTGCGAAGTGAAAGATTGATACTAGCCAGGCCAAGTGCGGAGTCACCGGCAAGCTTGGCGAAATTTAGTTGTTTCCCCCGCTCTGCCGCTAGCATGACAACGAACCTGGTTGAACACATACAGAGCTTGGCAATTGACCTGTCTGTTTTCCCTTTGAGTACCATCAGCAGAGACAAAATCATTGAACAAACCTCGGCGTGTCAAGAGAAATCAATCTGTGATGGGGGGTCAACTATGCTCGAGACGAGAAACAACTACTCTTACATTCCGATCATTGCGAATAACAACAGATATCGCCCGGAGAAGTAGAAGATCTACAATAGGCCATCGTCATTTGCACTTTTTTTCGTTACACGCGTCAGACTTACAAGAGGCCAGCGAAATTTTCTTTTCCCGGAAATAACCGCCCAGTCGAAATCGAGAGTGAGCATGATCTCCCACCTGGCAGCAAAGGTGCCCTCAACTTGAAGTCGAGATACTCGGCAGTCCGGGCTTACCCATAGAGACCCAGCAACGCATGCATCAGTCTGTCGAAAACCACTGCGAAACGGTTTCTGCTTGGCAAATGTACGAAGTTGATGGATCCGCCAACTCACGTAGGTCCGTCGACAGTTCCAAAAGCGACTGCCAGTTAGTCATTTGGACGGGATAGAGTTCGTAGAGGTGAACGAGTGGCCAAGCCGCAAAGGGCGCTTGAAACAAGGAAGGGAAAGTAGGATGAAGCAATCTGCCAAGAGTCCCGCATTAAAAACTCTCCGTTGGTTTACCCCATAAGTGCTCCTTGATACGCTTCTGCGTCCGTCAACGGCGCCCTCAGTGAATAACACAGGACATTCGATTCAAGGAAGCCGAACACGCGGTGATAATGTCAGTGCCAAAACATCCCCGGCGGGTTGCTTAACGGCACCAAGATGGTTACACGGAGGTGAAACAGAAAACCTGCGTTCGATCGAGGGTGGTTCCGATACAGTAGGCACCATAACCATGCTGAGATTTCACTCACCTCCGACTCCGCACTGAATCCAAGGATCACATCTGCTAACACCGCAAAACTTCCGAAGCGGCTTCCAGTGCTTGAAATGCACAGTACTTGAGTCTCTTTTCTTTGAAAGCAACGGACATGATCACTGGACGGCGCTAATACAACGTGACGCTTGGTAGTCCGAAGGCGTCGCGATCATTCTTTGGACCTTCTTTGCTGGCCCACCTTCTGACGACCAACGTAATCTCCGCTGGTCCATGCCGCGATCGAGGTTCAACGCGTCCAGTCGAGGAGTCCTGCCTTGTTCTCTCGAC
>JBBPQV010000851.1:0-11111 GCA_038092675.1 Boletus rufocinnamomeus | reverse complement strand
AGAGGTGTATGTGTTTAACCGGACAAAGGACAAGGCCGAGGCAATCGCCGCGGCGTTTGATGATGGGGCGTGCGAGGGCAAGACGCGGGTACGTGCGATCGAGGCGTTGGGCGTATGGCCCAGCACACCTCCGCGTGTGATCGTCTCTACCGTTCCTGCCGATGCCACGACGACAGGCACCTCGACGAGCGCGATGCACCTCCCTACGACGCTCTTTGGCTTGCCGAGTGGTATCGTGGTCGACATGGCGTACAAGCCTGCGGAGACACCGTTACTTGGACTCGCTGCGGAGACGGGAACGGGATGGGCGAGGGTGAGAGGGGTGGAGGTGTTGCTCGAGCAAGGGTACGTGCAGTTTGAGATGTGGACGGGGAGGGCGTGTCCGAGGGACAAGGTGAGGGAGAGGGTGTTGGCACGGTATGACGCTGCGTGAAGCTTGAAGCCGTGGAGGGTCCGGGTCGACCGGTATATGTCAATGGTACATATAGAGAGAGATGCGTATGTGTGTGTATATACTATATATTGGAATGTGGAAAAAGTTTGTCTGTCTGTTTTTGATGTGCCGTGAAGACGTGTGAGGGTGGGGTGGTTTCTGATGACGGTCATCGCTTGGTGAGACCATTCGGGAGGAGGAATGAGTTGACATTGGGAAGGGAGGAACATCGATACTATACAACACCATCTCATAAATACGAAATGCACATGATCCAGTACATGCACGTCTGCCCATAAACGTTGATCTTCCATATAATCGTCCCCATCCCCATCCTCATCCTCATCTTCATCTTCATCTTCATCCTCATCCTCGTCATCCCTCCAATTGCTATATTCGGAAATATCCCCAGATCGTTTATATCCATTCAAGGAGCGGCTATACGTTCTTCAATCACATTGGAACCTTCCGTCCTCTTGACGGTCACACTTCCGTCCTGTTGAGCGACGGCCATCAATACGCACGAAAAATTTCCAGAGAGTGAGAATGAAGGACAGCACCTGGTTACCAAAGTAGGCCGCTCGCGCAATACCGCAGAATAGACCAACCTCCACGACGCCGGTCAACAACTTTATCTTTTCCAACAGCTGCTCCGGGGAACGGAGAGGAGAACGTGTTATTGTGATTTTGGTATCAGACGAGGGATAGAGAGCTGAACGTACCAAGCGGGGACGCTCTATCAGGTCACTCGAAAACGGCGCGTCGATGACAAAGTTACCATTGTCGGAGACGACGGGGCCCGCCTTTGCTTTCGCCATGCGGAGTGACGCGTCGGGTGAGCCGAGTTCGTTACGCAGGTCCTGCAAGACCTTGGCGTACGCAAAAGGGACGACTTCGATCGGTACGCCTTGGGCGAACTAGATGATCGGCGAGAAGAACAGATCATCATTTCGGGAGAAAGAGGTCCAAGGAGTGCTGAACGTACGTTCTTGCCCAGATATTCGCTGTTTTTTCTATAGTCGGCCACGACGATGAACCTCCAACGAAGATCAGCCGGACCAGAAAAAAACCAACAGACGTGACAAACATACGTTCGTGCAGCCTCTGCGAGGACTTTTTCTCGCAAATGACATGCTCCTCCACCTTTGATACAGTTAAGCTGAGGGTCAACCCTACACAGGCGATGCCTGATGCGTAAGCCTGCGATAAGAGGCAACGGAGGCAACGGACTCGTCGGCACCGTCTATGGTCACATCGATCGTTAGGAATTGATCCACGTCGCCGAGGTTAAGGTGGGACGAAATGATGAGTTCCTTTGACTGAAACCCGGTAGGGATGAAGATGCGGTCCTTGTTCAATTGAGCTCCTTGCTGCACGATACGCTCGACGACATATGGCACGGTAGAACCTGGAGATGGCGGCGAAGTGGGTGCGTGGCGAGGTGGTGAGGAAAATGCATACCTGAACCTATCCCGATGATCTCAGGGGGGCGTGAGTATCGCTTGGATGGTCGTGGCAAGAATCGCACAGCGGTACCTTGTGGTGGGGGAGGATATGCTTATCCACCGCAGTGTAGGCAGCGAGCCGTTTGGATTGCTCAACAGCTGACAGTTGAGACATGGCGACTGGGAACACATCAGGCTTCAGAATCTGGTGCTTGAGGACTGAAGGACTTACTACTAGTAGGAGGTATGGATTCAGGTGTAAACGGAATAGACGCTCGTCGAGGGGCAGTGGGCTTCCTTCAAGGAAAGAGTCATGTTTCAAGTTCCGGGATAGTGTAATGTCGGGAAGCAAGAGACGGATATAGGGAGTTGTATTAGTTAGTGGTCACTCTTGTGGCGGATGGACTTACAGAACTTGACCAAGGTGTCGCAAATGCGTCCTGTTAGCGGCGAAAGGACGATGGCAGGTGAAAGGAGAAGAGGAGCTTCGTTGTCGAGCAAATGCCCACAGCATCGGTGATTGCTAGGTCCTTAAGTCCACTACCACACTGTTTGCCTATTCCCTACACTGCACCCTCATTCGGAGGTCAGATTCACGGAAACGCTGTGAAACTCTTTGGCATTTCTCATCATCCCGGGAACTCCGCCAGTCACCTTCGCACTCGACTAAGCACTGGTCTCCCGTAGGCAGACCAAAGAGTCGAAGGAAGATAGTTCTTCCTTCTTTGACCAAGCACCGAGGAACACGACTCGGAGACATCGGGGTACAAGAACATGAGAGCTATAAAAGGTGCGTACACCTCCGAATCTCGCTCATATATGAAATAAACTACTGGAGGGCTCAAGGTGTCCTTCTCACATGGTGAGTACCGACGCGATGAGCGGCCTGGAACAGATCCTTGATTATCCCTCACGACGTCAGCGACTCCGCGGTGAAACAAATACTTCTCACAATGAATGAGAAAGATCCCTTTATAATAGAGGATCTGGACGAGTACCACCTGATCATCAAGGCAGACGAGGAGTATAAAGTACGAAGGGTATTGGAGGCCGAGGTATGCACACCCCCTTCTTCGAGGAGGTATCCGTTTTCAGGGCTGTTCATCCTATTTAGCTGGAAAAGAATACGTACAGCATGGAGGCCGGTCAATGACCACCTCTATCACATCGGAGAGCAGATGTACCCATCGTCCAAGGGTGCCAACTGAAGTTGACTGTCCCGAAGTCCGAAAGGGATGTGTCCACACTGTGAAGCTGCTTCAAGTTCTGGGATGTTATTGTTTCTCCCAAAATCAATGCTTAGTTCTTTTGGGACATTCTTGAACGTGGCTAGGTATGCTTCCTTGATACGAAGGGCTCAGAACAATGAAAAAATGCAGGATTGTTAACAGCCGTTGGGCAAGGCTCGCTGATTACCGATACATGATCCGCACACGCTCTGCGGCAGACGGGAAGGTATTGAGTGTTCCAATCTAATCATAGTGGCGCTCGGCTCCTCAAGGAGGTGCTGTGTTCGAGTGAAGCACCGCAGATATCCGAGTCGGCGACACTGCCCTCACCGTATCCGGACAACTGAAGCCATCTTTTTTTCAAACTTCATTCTCGTCACTTCTAGAACCTCTTAATCGCCATCAATGATCGTATGGTATGTATGCGGGGCTGTGGCTCATTGCCCGTCTTGGACAGTCGTTTGGGGCACTTTTATTCATGCTGGCACCAATGATCAGCCTATCCGCAGCGGAGTGTACATTGAATGTGCAATTTGCAAATGGAGGAGAGCGGCCTGGATCGGGATTCGCTAAGCGCCCGATGGCAGTGCTCAATAAGCAGGAAAAGATGCCGTACAGGGTTGCTCCGGTCCAATCAGAGTCCTCGCGAACCTTCGGAAACGCGACGTAACAACTGCTTTCTCCTCAGGCTGATCAGTGGCAATGCATATAAGCGACTTTGTATCATGTTAGACGACACGTGTCCGACGAGCCTGACAGGGTTGACTGATCGAACATGTCAGAGCCTGTCGTTCCCGCGCTAATCGAGCAACATTACATAGATGCTACCATATACTGATCATGAAACACGGTCAGGGCTCACCACCTTTTATGAATCTCGACGCAGCTCGTTATCCAGGCATAGTACTACCCCACCTCGCCTGTCGCACGGATATTCGCAACCCACGTTTGCTGGACGATGGGCAATGCCGTGACAGAGTCACTGAGTATGATTTCACTTTAATTAGTCCTGGTACTCTGCTCAGTCCATCTAGTCGCTAGCAGCGTTCTCACCAGCCTCGCGCTGCCTTCTTTCATTCTCCGGCTGTGGATTCGCATCAGAATATACCGGGTGGGTTGGGATGATATCTGGGCCAGTCTCGCATTCGCCTGCGGGATGATGAATGTTGTATGTGACTGGATCTACGTCACTCAACCAGGTGAGCACCCAGCTTTGCTTTCTGTAATCGCAAAATTAGAATGGACGTGCTTACAGGTGGTGAATCGCCAATGATCTCAATGTGGATATACATGTTTACATTCACAGGTCTCATGTGGTGCGTTCCTCCCAGACTGGCGCGTCGGTATGGCTAAATCAAGAACCCACAGGTCGGTTCGTATCAGCATAATTTTCTCAATCATTCGAATCATACCTACGAGAGAACGTCTCCATATATATGGACTCGCAATCGTTGCTTTCTTCCTCCTCACTTGTTTCGGATTTTTGGCGATGGAGGCAATCGAGTGCAGTTATGCATACCGCGCCTACCAAGCGACCGATTCCACCGAGTCCTACTTTCGTTGCTCTCTACCCCATTCTTCAAAGATCGCCGAGTTGGCAGGTGAATTCGTTTCATCTGTCCACATCATCGTGCTCAACCTGATTTCGCAGTGGGCTCCGTTGCCAACACGATTTCTGTTGGCTTTCCTCTATACGTGCTTCGTACAGTGCGCCCACCGTCAAGGGTGCATCGACTTCTCCGCCTACTATTCTCATCCAGCCTAGTGGTGTCAATCGTGTGCTCCATCCGCACGGTATGCCAGCTCGTTCCAGAGCTAACAAGCTGGTCCGTCGTCATCGCCAATTTACAGGTACTGTACTTGTCTCCCTTCGTCCCTCATGTTGGCGGGACTGAAAACGCGTACGGTTGACGTTCACCAGCTCGCCATATGCGTGGTGACTTGCAATCTACTCGTCATCGCGACATACCTCTATCGTGTGCTAGGGTACCAGGATCACGATTCGACCGACGATTCGACCGAGCAGGACTCGGATGTCGAAAAAGATGGCCATTCCACATCCTCGTCTATGCCCCAACAGATGACTCTGACGACTATCGAACACGTGTTCTCAATAGAGAGTGGATATAGCGTGTCGGCTGCTGGTGATGAAACTGTATCTAAACCAACAGTGAGCCTTAGTGCTGCTGACTCTAGCAGTTGATCCCCAAGGACTTTTTTCGTGTATATCTCTCATCCCGTCTTGTTGTGTTTGGACTCAACGACCACGTTATTCTCAGCTATCGTATGTACGGACAGTTCTCGTGCTATAGTAGTAGGATTATTTAAATTGTCGCCGCGATACTTTATCATAAATATTAGCATTCCGAAGTAATGCCTCCGGGTGGGATTGCATGTGGCGCATAGATCTCACTTGCACACAGATCAAGCATATCTCATCTCCTTATCATAGTCACTACAACTTCCTGCATGGTTTGAGCTTAATAGCTCGCTTGCTCTCGTCAGGCATCCACCATGCAAGTCACCCCGGAACAGGTGCACGATATTATCAACAGCAATGACGACAACCAAAACGTCCACATTGCTTCACTTTCCGAGATCAGGAGCATCAGCTATAGGTGTGCATTCGGGAATAGTCCAGTCATATCTGCCATGAGCTTACGCGTACACGATCATTGTATCAACAGTTACACGGCATCCCGGAAATCATACCACGTCGATCTGTCTGACTCTGACAGATCCTATCTCTTGTTGGTTTCTCCACTCACTCCCAGCCATCCACAACCGGGGACTGCGACACCTCCCGGGCCAATCACACTCCCCGCCCTTTCCATCCTCCTCTCCAAGATTCTCGACAACACCGCGGTGCCGGTCCCACGGCCCGTAGCACACGATGTGTCGGGCGGCGATGGAACATGGCACTTTGGCTGGTTATTGCTTCGCATTCCCGGTTCGTCTCAGACTCGCCCGTCAATGTCGTTGGCACCCGTCCGCGACAAACTCTCGCCTAGACAGCTTGCTCGGGTCGAACTGAGACTAGGTACATACCTCCGTGCACTCCATGGAATCACAAACGACTGGTTTGGCATACCGATGGACAAACCTACACCGGAGCCTCCATCTGTACCCTCGTTCGCTACCTTATTCGCTACGAGCCAAACCGACGAGGATGGGGAAGGAGATGGGGAAGACATGACACCGTACAGCTGGCAAGACACTTTCGTCTTGCAATTGGAGGAACTCCTGGAACATGTGTGCGGCGACGCGGAGGCTCGCAAAACTGCACCATCTGGCTACAAGGTGAACTTGGACATTGATGTCGACGAACTGCGACGCTCGCTCTCGCGCGCGATCGGGTCGTTCCTCTTCGATGATGTGGAGATGCCAAGGCTCATATGGGTGACGGGAAGTGAAGAGGATGTTTTCGTATCCCTGACTCCGGGGAAAGGAAGTGATGGTACAGCATCCGAGGAAGATACAGAAGCAGAAATCGCATATATACTTCCGACGTTCGGGCGTGCGCTCTGGGGAGATCCACTGATGGAGGCATTGTTCTTGCCACCGGGACCAACCACAACAATAAATGAAGGGTACTTTGATGGTGAAGAAGACGGTACGCTGATTGTGTTTTCTCGACACAAGACAAAGAGGATGTGGTATACCGTATACCTAGCTTTGGTGGTTTTGGCTGAGGAGATGTCGCAGGGAGAGGAAGGGGAAACGACACAGGCGTCCGGCAGGGAAGCAGTACGATGGTCCAGGAGCGTCTTGCCCGAATGTGTAGAGATCCTGAAGAACGCGCCATGTTACTAGAACGTTGATTTATAATATATATTTAGTACCATACCATTCAAGGAACTTTAGTTGTGACTCTCAACGGGTGTCATCTCGACGTCCGCAGGGTCCGCAGGGGTGGCCACGGGTGTTTGACCATCATCGCCTGCGAGCTCGCCCTCCACGACTTCCTCCTCATCGCTACTCTGTCCCTCAACATCTGCGATCTCAGCAACATCTTGGTTTTCCGCATGCACGTTTTGCTGGCGCATACGCGGATCCCACTCGAGTTCTTCCGGCTCTGGCTCTTCGACTTCGACACGCTGTTTCCAGTCAAACTTGTCCCTTAGCATGAGTACGGCACGGACGGCACGCTCGACGCGGTGATCGTGTGCATCTCGTACTTCCGCGCATTCACGAAGGACATCTTCGTAAGTTGCTCTCTGTCTTGAGCCCGTTCCGAAGCCGGACGCGGGTTGATTGTTCTGGCCCTCCAACGTGTTGGTGGCGATTGCCCCGCGGGTGACCATACATTCAGCGAGACGACGAACAGTCGCGTTTTCCATGCGAAGCACGTCTGTCGTCTGTTGGTTGCGCAGGAGCGGTATGAGATCGTTGTCGAGCTGGTGGTCCGTCATGGCGACGTTTGGGTGGAGGGCAATGTTCTCATATGGACTCCTTGTGGGTGGCTGGGACTGTTGTGTGTGGGTCGCGGACGGTGGTGAGCTGAGGGAGGAGTAGAAGCTGTGGGTCTGTGAGAGTATGACGTTGTACTTGGACAAGATGTCGGGCCATGGAGGGATGGCCTGAAGTCCGCCAGCATCGATGGTGCGCTGCAACGCCTGGATGGACTCGATGATCTGATTCGCTTTGAAACGGAGCGACTCGAGTTGAGAGACGGGAAGCACGTTGGGGTTGAAGTCGAGACTCGGCGTCGCCATCGTCGTGCACGATGTGCAAGTTATGACGCGCGAGTCACGGGTCGCGTGACAGACGTCAAGGCGTGACATTGAAACGACGTTTGCGACCCCTCAACACGATCATCCATCCGCACCTCACACTCTCCAGAAATGGTTTTGTCGCTCTTTGCTAGGCGTGCAACACTCGGCGCGATTGTCTCCGTCGCTGCCCGTACTGCTCATCCAGCGACGCTTTCCGTCGTTACGCGTCGCACCCTCTTCGCGACCCCTCAGTTCAACGTCCCGCCAGCCGAAGCACCCCAGAAGACGGCGAAGAAGACCACGCGCAAGACTGCCGAAAAGAAGGCTACCAAAGTTAAACGTGCAGCTCCCGCCAAGCGAGGCAGACCACCGAAAAAACTAGCCGAGCATCAGGAGAAGCAACCAAAACAGGGGAAACAGAGAGGTGCGCATGCGTTTGCGCCACGTTTGGCCGGAGCTCATCGTCTCCATAGTCCGCACACCAAACCATCTCAAGCCTCCCAAGCGTGCACCCGGTCCCTACTTCCTTTTTTATTCCTCTTTCCTCAAATCTCAACCCAAGGCGAGCTCAGTGCAGGAGTTCCAAGAGCTTTCTAAGCATGCTGGTGGAATTTGGAGGGGTTACTCCATGGCTGAGAAGCAAGTATGTAATGCCTGCTGGTGCAGGTGTCTTTGCAATTCAACCACCCCCGCTTGTCTTTTCTCTAGCCATTCTATGACGAGAACGAAGCCAGGAAGGTACAAGCCAAGCAAGAGAGAGAAGAATTTTTCCGCAACACCTCCCTATCCGAGCTGAAACAACTCAACGCGATTCGTAAAGCCCAGGGAAAAACCAAGTTCCATTCGGCAGGAAAACGTCCGATGCCTGTAACCGCGTTTCTCCTGTGTGTTCTTGTTTTTATAAGCGTTGTCAAGGCATCTCTCATCCCGTATTTCCCAGATTTTCGAACGAGTTCCGCGACAGCCCAGAGGGACAGGCCATCATCAACGAGACATCCCCAGAGAAAAAGTATGTAGTTCGGGCTGTAGTCGCAGCTGCAGATCGTTGGAAGTCCATGTCCCCGGAGGAAAAGGCCGTAAGTTGCCATTTTCGTATCATGCAGTACATCATCATCCTGACCAAATGTGTAGCCTTACTTCGAGAGGTTCAGGAAAGCGAAGGAAGAGTTGAAAGCCGAGCATGCTGATTCATAATTCCAGCACACAAGCCGCGCATACTTTTGGTCGAGACGCTGGATGTATGCGGTCTCGTTCACTTTTTTTTACCCTGTCTGTGGTATTCTACGGTACTTCTGATAAACTGCATTATTACAGTGGTCGCAGTGGCAGCTCGATGTCATTTCATAGTGTTTCTAGGACGCCCGCCCACACGCAATGTATACCATCATCGATAAACGACCGCAAATATTAAGAGGTTGTGGACGTCGTGCGTCGACATCCGTGTTTGGGTGCAAGTTCCTTCCGGGTTGTGAGCACACACGAACAGAAAGTTCTGTTTTCCTGCAATCATAATTTCCATCCGATTGTGTTGGATCACTAACTACATAGTCTTCATTCATCCACATGAGTCAAGATTTTCGTTTTAAACAAGAGAAGCGAGGTTACCCGAAACAAACGCTTTTGGCTGGAGGTCGCGCTCGGAGGCAGGGCTGGTGGACATTCCAAATCGCGGCCATCCCCGCGGGGTAAAGAAACACATCCTCGCTGACATCCACCTCTATTAGTCGGTCCAATCTCGACGTCCTGTGTGCCAGCGCAGGGTCCCTGCGGCCCGTCTTGGACGTTGTCCCTCATCAGAACCCCAGCTATACATCTTCGAAGGGCGCGCTTTGCGAATGCGGCGGCACTAAGAGGCAGGTTATGCCCATACCGTTCTTCGAGGTGCGTGCGTTGATCCTGGTTCAACACGTCCGAAGATATGGTGGTGCCTTTTAGACCTTCCAACAAGTATTACTCAGTCAAGCAGCCGGCAGCTCGGATACCATCGGGAGAAGTCAGCCGGATGAGATAGAATCGGCGAGCTTGGCATGGATGCGGGTGATTGTGGGCTTTGCTTGTCTTGGCCGGGCCAAAGGGAGAGGTAATACTCAGCGACGATCACGAGGCGAGTCATATGATGGATCACTTTCGCTTGCTTATCTAGTTAGATAACTCTTTGACCAACCTTTGCACAGACACATCAGTGTACCAAGCTGCACATAATGCTCTTTCTTGCGGACATCTTCCCCGTCGCAAAACAATTATGGCAACACACTGACCTGGGCGTCTAACTAGTCTGGTGACCAGACTACGAAGCAACACGAACTTACTCCCCACGATCATCAACTCTCCAAGTTTTTTCACCACACAAGCGGTCATCGTTCCTCAACGCGTCTGAATCTATTACCTGACACGACACATTGCGTGCACCGAGCCCTGTTCGGTGTGGACAAGTTCTAGATCCATGTCTTCCGAACAATAGTCCACCGCGCTAATTTTCAGTTGAACAAAATTTTTTCAGGAATCAAGCTGATTGCTATAAGTGGTTCCACGACGCCCCTTTGCGCCGAGAGTACTGTAGCGCCGGCGAAGAATACCAAAAGTAGAGGAAGTTGATCCCCCTGCGTCCTAGGATGGTTGCATGACGAAGATTCCATGCCGCATGTGGGAGGCGAGGCGTAGGTATAAGAGACAGAGGTATTCAATCGATCTTTGTCGGTCAACTTTACTTTCTGACCCCCATCTCTTCACCCAGCGTCAATCGATGAATTCTGATATCCGCATCCTCCCTCCTGATGATTCTGGCTCACCCCTCCTCGGAGGACTCTATTCGATGTTTACAGGCGGCTTGCAGGGAATGATCGATAGCGTAGTGAATACAAACCCCAAGTTTCCACCGTTGGACGTACTCCCGTGTGCCAACGTCAATGTAGAGAAACATGACGTTTGCAAAAAACCAGGCAAACTAGCCTGTAGCTCCTGCAAGTTAGTGTCTTACTGTTCCAAGGTATGCACTATTGTCTGAGCACTGTTGGATGCTAACTCATAGCGCCCACAGGAATGTCAGAGGGTTCATTGGGCCATCCACAAGCCAGGTCAGTGTCATTCTACCCCTGAGACCAAGCCGTCCTAAGCTGCGAGAAGATTGCAAGGATTCTATCAGATCGAATAACTGGAAACCTGGTTGGATTGCTGAGGGTCGTAGTCCTAGTTTTCTCCTTGAATCCATCATGTCGACAGCCGGAGAATTTGAAAACCGATTCCAAGATGAGCTATCACTTGGCATGTCACTGTCTGTTTTTTTTTTGCT
>JBBPQV010000850.1:0-14706 GCA_038092675.1 Boletus rufocinnamomeus | reverse complement strand
CCTTGGGTACATGAGGTAAAGGAGGATTATCCTCACCGAGAGCATCACGAATCCCTCCGCGGACGGACCAGTCCCGCGCGCCATCTCGGCTTTGTAGCGGAAGATGGAGACGAAAGAAGAAACCATGCTCAAGACGGAGCACGTGATGGCGACGAGACCGCCAATCCGCGTGATACTGTCCAACCCAGGGAATGACATGAGTGTTACTGAGGCGCTGAGGATGATCGCAGACTGAAACGATGACGCGATAAGCTCAACGTCCGAATACACATGCGAGGAAACCTCACCACCAAGCATGCACAGGCACCGATGACGAAGAGTGGCGTAGTACTTTCAGGGAGATGACTGCCCTCAACGTCAAAGTGGCCATCATATCTTGCCCTATCCATGAACAGGAACGGTATGCCGAGACATAGGATCCCAACAAAGAGCTCGAAGATCGTGCGGAGCATTGGCGTGTTCCTTGCGGGTTGTTGATACGAGACATCACGAGGCAAGGGTTTGTGAGGTCGGAAGTTCACTTGGTGCCAATGTGCTTGAATAGTGATGAGACGTCGTGCCTGACGAATTCTAGGCAAGAATACTCACCAGCACGCAAGAGAATGCGGGCTACCGTTCGAGTGTATGCTGCGCTGATCGGATGATTCGGATCTAGGTGATGCGGTTAGGCATGCATTGAGTTTGAATGAAACTCGGTCTCACCATTAAGGAGCTTAAACAATTCTATGCACTCGTCCTGGCTGAAAGGCGGTGGAGTGGGTTGTAGATGTGGGTGTGTGAGGAGACGATCAGTATATGACCAATGGAGTGCATCCATCGCATCCTTTCTCGCACCCTCCACGATCACCTGCGGAATATGTGCTGGGTGTAACTCGATGAACACCCAATACCTGTATTCATCATCGAGTCCTATCACATGCGCGTGAGCATCAAAACGATAAACAATGCGACGCGCCCGGCTTACTTTCATCCTCCCCCGATGACACATAGTCATCCGATGGAACCTCGTTGAGGACCCGACGATGGCGATGGTCCACCCAGAAAACAGGTTCGCTACCAGCCTTGTGTTTCAGCCACCCCTTCTTCGCATTGGTCCCAACACGAATCCACATCTCGCAACCTTCAGGAACGTCATCGGCTGCATCGATGGCATTCGAGACTTCGTCGAGTCTGGTCAAGTTTCGGAGGTCGAGGTCCGTGATCACCCGACTGTCTTCGTTCACGTAATAGCGAATGCCATGTGGGAGCGCATACTCGGTCCATCCGCGGCTGACATGGGCCCGTGTAGTGGAGCCGTACGCGTAGTTGCGCGCGGACCCGTTGACGTTGAATCGTACCGGTTGTGCCCACTGTGGAACTGGCTGGCTCACGGGCGGGTTGTTCGCAGAACGAAACGACTGTGCGATTTGGCTCGAGGCGGTCTGAGGAGGGTAGTTGGTGATGATGCGCGGTGTCGGAGGCCGGGAAATCAGGGGTCGTGTTTCGCTAACAGGCGGAACGAAGGGTGAGGTGATGTATGATGAACAGGTGACCAGAGTAGCTTACTCAGTAGCACGTGAGTTATAGCGCCAGCTATCGCTAAGGCTCCGATCGAAATTGCTGGATGAAGTTTGACGAAGTGGACTAGGAGGCCCCCATCAGCACGAGTGTGGGTACTAGAAAGCTCTCGAATACTCACCCAGTAGCCATGACCTCATGCATTGCAGGCAAAGGCACCTCCGGCGCACTTGTTATAATCATCGACTCGTCGCGCGGCGAACGAGGATCAATACCCCTGTAACGTTCCTCAGGGACTCACATCCTTGCGAAGACAATACAACCATACTCACTCAGGGACGTATATCGTCTCCGTCGGGGAAGTGACGGGCACAGCCTGCGCTTGTACCACCGCTGGCTTGGCATCCTCGTGCAACCTATCAAACACAAACGCGGTTCGTTCAATCGACACAACCTCATCGAAATTACTCAAGAAACTCACGGAAGACTCGCCTTACTCCCGAGCCCCATCTCGCTCGAGCTACTCCAAGTCTTGGTGACACCAGCCAGTTCTGTCTGGCGCGACTGAACGACACCACTCGCCTTCCGGCTGGTAGTTCGGCTTCCGATTTGGGGCGGTGCGACCTGCGAGGAGGCCACAGAGGAGGGGCGCACGGATGACTTGGACGGTTGGTTCGTCAACACACGTCCTCGGGGCACTTCTGAGCCGCTCTCGGAGCCCGTCGTGGCCCCGGCACGATGATCCGCCCAGACGTTGGTGTCAGGGTCGCTATCAAGTCCAGCGGGGGTCGTCGAGCGTGGCATATCACCGAAATAGTCAGTGGTAGTAGTAGCCATCGCAGCAGGGGTGACAGGCGCCGAGGGAGGTACCGAGGCTGGCGGTGGGAGCGTGGCAGACTTGGAAGCGGGGCGAGACGACGGCGCAGACGGAGCGGCTGAGTGTGGAGCAGAGATAGACCCTGGTTCGGCCGTGAGGACGGGTGCAATATCCGCTTTCGACGCGTTTGCTTCATCGACGACTGCTGGAGCTGCTTGGGTAGACTGGGACTTCGCGATCACCTGGGCTTGAGGTGGTGGAGCCGTTGTGGCAGGAACAGACTCCGGGGCTGGTTGAGTCCCTGAGTTTGATCGGGGAGGAGCAGAACCTTGATTGGACGCAGGCTCAGCCCTGAGTATTTCATTTGCAAGAGGGGATTGAGCCTTGGCTGCGGCAGGTTGTGGCTCAGCGGCCATCGCCGCAGCCTCGCGTGCAGGTGATTCTGAAATAGGACTTGGCGCGCTCGAGTTAGCGACAGGTGCCGGTGGAGACGTCGTGTCAAGTTTGTTGAGAGATGTAGTAGAGCCTTCCCGGTCAAGTTTACCGGAAACAGACCCAACAATGGATGCAGTATCAGAGTCCTGAGGGGGCGGAGGTGTGACCGAGCTCCCACGGTTTGGCAAACCTGGAATACTGAACGCAGTGGATGACCGCCGCATTGCTCCTCTGACACGCGAACGGAATGTTGACTTTCTCTGCGGAGTACCAGGAGGAGACGACATGGTTGTGGAAAGAGAAAAAGCTCGAGGGAATAGATAGAATCAGAAGTGGAACAAAGAGTATGGTTTGAGGTAAACCAAACAGCTGTTGGGCGAGGCGGAGTGCAAAGAAGAGATGCGGCGAAGAAGGTGACAACGGCGTTTATCTATATATGTGCAAGACATGCCTGGCGGTTTCGATGAGGTCGACCATGCGCAAGAAGACAGGCGGCACTTAATCGACATGTAGGATATGATGCGCACCGCAGAGGGCTGATAATCGCGTGGTAAGAAAAAGTGAGGTAAACACGTGTTGGGACACAATTGCAATCGGCAAGGCAGGCGCGCACCTTCATCCTGACGGCAACGGTTACGCTTCAAGGACAATATCTAGCACAGGTTCATGCAAAGAAATGTAGTCCTGAAAACAATTGCTTAGTCGACTCAGTCAAGTTTGCCATGCTCTTCGTACTTTGAACTGTGCGGAAATTACGTGTGCATAGCCCTGTCAATTCTAGATAGGATAGGTGCCATTCCAGGGGAGAGGGAACACATCAGACTGTTCGGTACAAGTTCGGCGGGGTGGTTTACCGGTGTAACGCAGTCCATGACTCCACGTTGCAACGCGCCACAGTAGGAGATCGCCTAGGATGCATGAGGCATAGTCAATAGAGCTTGACCCAAAAACGCACCTGACATTCGAAGTGTCAGTGGTTGTGTGCGAAGTTCAACGGGGGATCTGAGTTGGGTTCAACCTAATTCTTGCAAAGCTTTGAGATGTAAGCATCATGGATATCGACACGAGTGGTGCTGGCAGGAGTCACCGCAACAGCCTGAACAGTGAAGAGACACCTTGAAACCCCAACAATTCCCTACAATCGCCGGGCCTCGGATCTCATGAGCAATCCAAGTCGTCTGCGACCGTGGCACTGTGTGCAACCCGGCCCATGACTTGGCGCAACCGAGTCGCTTACGGAAGTCTGCGCAGACCTTGAACGTTGGACACTGACTTCCCATTCATTGACAAGACTTTATAGATGAGTGGTGACAAGAGAAAGCTCGAGGATCGCGACCCGTTGGATACGGTTGATGATGGTGAGTCGTTTGTTCTCGAGCCAATTTGTTTGCGTTGACATAACACCCCAATCAGATCATGCTCGGAAAACCTCCAGACTTGCACAACCTGGTCCGTGCGAACCTGGGGATAGCAACACAGTCAACTTGGAGGACAAGAATGACCTCGGAGACAATCCCCAGAATCAGAGTCCAGACTCGAGTCTTGGTCTCACCCCTCTGCTCGACTTTTCGACATTGACTACCGCGGAGGAGATCTCTGAGCGCTTCGAAGCCGTCGCTCAGGAACTGCTCTCCAATACGATTTTGTCCGTGGTACACAACGGCACATGCACCGACCTTGACATTCTGGAATTGGAGTTCTACCTTCAGAAGTCGCATTGTCACGAAGACCCGTTCACTCACGGGAGTGTAGAGCAGGAGCACAGTGGACAATGGTATGTCAGAAATGGTAAATCGTATGTATGCATTCTCATCTCCCCTACACACAGGTATTTCCATCGTTCACCTCGTCGCGCTGACACCTCCGCATCAGGTCTCCCGGTGACAGCCGCAGGTAGTTACAGAGGCGGAACTCGCAAAGGCCTTGATTTGACTGTCGGCGGTCCAACCCTGATTCAAACTTCCAACGCTCCTGTGACTATAAGAGGTGGTGCTCTTCTACGTACTGTCCGACGCCGTGCGGACAACAAAGTGATATGTGGCCCATCCCTCCTCGTAGATGAGATATTACGCCTCAGCGGTGCTCCCACCATCGATCATCTCGTGAACAGGACCTGGAACAGCGATATCTCAGCGCTCTCCCCATCGACACCAGCGCGAGATACGTTTTTATTTCTCCAAAGGGCAACTCGGGACCCGTCGGTGGACAAACGTCCTACTGTATACCGTTCCCCTCGCATCGGTCTCGATCTCTCCAACCCCGCCACGACGGAGTCTATCACCCACCCCAGAGTTGTTTTTGTTGGAAGACCCTATCGGTACTTTACCCACCCTGAACTCCTCGCGTCCAAGGGACGCGCCCAGACGTTCGTTGGCCTGTACACTGTGCTGCGGGAGTCGAAAGGCTACCCAGAGGATTCGATGGAGCTAAGGAAGGCACTTCAAGATATAATGCGACTAGGAGAACAGATCGTTTTGAAGTACATGGCAGATTATAGATCGGGATATCAAGTTGGGAAGGTCAAGTCGTTCATTGGTCGTTCTGGGAGAGGCGTCTGTCAGTCTGCTTCGGAGTACTTGAGGATGATGGGGGCATTGCGTAAGGCGTTGCGGTAGCGATTATGCGGTTGATCTGTGGGGTAGTCCGGAACTTGAATTGACTTAGTACGAGATGAACATCATGGTGACCAGTACCAGTACCGTTAATGAGCGGTGACAGATGATGAGACACCTCGTTCCGACTAAACACCAGCTCGTCCAGGCCTGAGGGTGCGTGTTGTCTTGTTGTAGGCAGTGTGTACCTTCCTTTCTCTCCCCTCCTTCCCAATTTGTAGCGGTGCGTGAGACTACCCAACCTACGATCAGCGTCGTAGGAGTCCGAGGTTAGCCCGTTTGCCTACGAGCCCCAAATTCGGGAGAGTTAGTTACACCTGTTTCTGTCTCTGAACCCAAGTTAATAATAAATTAAATAATGGTGACTCACCATCCAATGATTCCCAGCACGAAAGAACACGGAGCAGTACCTGCCCGTAGCTTAATGGGACTCTAGGGAGTGTTTAGCACGACCCTAGAAGTAAGTCAGTGTGCTAGGAGAGGACAACCTGGGCTGTCAGTCCTATTTGCCACACCCGGCAGGTGCCCCTCTCTGAGGATTAGGGCCGTGTACAGTACGTGCATGGACAGGTAAAGGGGCGGCATAGGGCATGCAATTTCGAGCCTGCGAAGGCTGTCGTCAGGGGGCTTAACCGCTACCCCGATCGCCGCCTTCCAAGATTTTGAAGGTGGGCGGGGAGAAGGAGGCTTCTTATTAGCGAGAGCCATCAGTGACCCGCGATGAGGACCTGATCCCATCTTAGACCAGCCGAGCTACCAGGACTCTTCCGGGTTCCCACCAGCGCTTGCTCGTTCTCATGCGGTGATAACCAAGGTCCATCCTGACGCAGATTCTTAGTCTTGTGACTAGCTCGTCTATGAGGCCTTGAGGCATGTCTATCGACGGTTTGCCTCGACGATTTGCCTCAATGACGGGCTGGACTAGCAGAGTCCCGTGACACCTCGGAACGGAATTTCCCACGGGACGACTCAACCCACAAGGTGTTTCTGGTAGCAGTGGCCAGCCTACTAGCAGGTCGTATCAACATTGCCGCGGAAACCGAGCTATCCGTTAGAAGATGTCACCGCTATCACTTCACTTGGCGTCAAGAAGTGGTCAGATACTCTTCGTGGGTCTAATGCATGGTTGCTCACCCCGTCGCGGCAGAATATTGTCTGCAACAATATTGTTGACACCTTAACCGGGGCGAAAAAGATTGACACTCCTGAGTAATTTGCATTGCTTTAGTTGGCTCGCTTGGATCACACTCATTCCCCGTTCCGCTTTCAGGATCTTCGTACGTTGCTAGACTTCCCTATCTCTTATCTCTTGCTCCTCGAGCTGAGTGTGTGCGTCTACGCGCACCAAACGTATTCTCCTGTCGACGATGATGAATGTGGCGATATCATGTCCGTAGACACCATGACGGAACCGCAGGAGATCAATGAATTGGTCGAGAAGGCTGATGTGAAAGGGTACCGACAGTGGACACCCTGCACCATTCGGTAGGTACCTTTTGGGATGGGACTGTCTGTCCCGTTTCAGCGTTATATTCCCGTATAACCTGCTAACAGTATACTTAGGCGAGGCACTTGTTGACTTGTTGACTTGTTATATACTTGCAAGTAGCGACCCCGGATTCTGTGCCTTGATTTCTACACCCACTCATGTTGTCATATTAAGCGCAGACATATATGCAAGAGGACAGGTCAGCCTACCCGGCCGCTAGTATCTGACGATGCGGCCACCTACAAAAATGACCGCGTGGGTTTTCTTCACATGAGAGTGCCGAGCACCTAGAATTCTATAAAATCGCACTTCCAACCCGCAAGTTCGTTACCCTCGTTGAGCTCCTTGGCCCCTCACACCATGCATATCAACACTCATGTTCTCTTCTTACCCGTCCTCTTCGCTATGAGTGGCGTTCTTGCCCAGCTGGCTGCTGAGCCTACCGGGGGCAGCCCTGCCGTTACCTACCCCTCTTCCGGCGATGCGTTCGTCTTCTGCAGCGACGCAGGCTGCACAGGCACATGTGAGCTTGTCGACGGCGAGTATCTGACTGCCACTGAAGGCGAGTCGGAGTACGCCCCGAACTCCATGGGCTTCCAGTCCATTTACTGGTATGATCCCGATGGCGCCAATTGGTTACTCTACACGTGCCCCGGCCCCTACGACTGCAATGGCTCACCGAGCATCGGGCCAAACACTTGCTACGATCTGTACGAGAACGGTGCTCTGACTGACTATTATTACTATGGGTATGAGGTGGCGTAATGGGGTATGGATATCTCTTCATGCGGCTTCTTGACAAATCAACTTACCTCCACACAGGCTCGCAGGAAGGACCGTCCTATAAAAGAAAGGAAGAGAGGCGGGAGTGTGGGTGAGATCTATCACTGCTTTTATCCTTTCCACTGATCTCAACTAGATATTCTAGCTCGGGGGACAATTAAAATAGGATTGCCGATGTACAACACCATTGAGTTCAATATGATATTGGAACAAATCCACGTCGCTACACGCAAATCTTCATTGATAGTATTAACATAAAGTCAGAATACCCATCGTGAATTCTAGCTGTGTGGTCTCCATCCCGTCGTCAGCTCTATCTGTGGTTTCCAAGCTGTGGGTACTAAATAGTATATAGATGACTTTGTGGCTAGAAACTCATTTGGGACTCCTCCACGAGTGCATGTGGGAAGTTGAGGATTCAACCCCATACAACTAGTGGGTTGATTGGGTGTATTCTCGTGGCGTTAGGTCGATATGTGACAGCAGCGTGGTGTGAATGACGATCATTACTTAACTGAAGCTCATGACTTTGATCGAGCCTTCGGCATCTTAGTGTGACGCAATGATGGTGGGACACTGGCTGACACTTGTGTGACCTTTACCACTGACATTCACCCCTTGCTCCGCGAGGGTCTTCGCTTCAATGCAAATTCAACCAGGAACTCGTGCACAATTTATCATCGTGGTATAAAACCGGCTTTGATATCCGGGAAGCTTCGTTTTCCGTCTCCGTCCCCCGAGGTTCCAACCTGCTATGACCCCACGGGGCAAGCTGTCGTGTAATATATATACAGGCACTGCGGCTGCCAGTATCGGCGTGCGAGTCCATCTCGTCCTTTCAGTCCACCACAACCCAGCCCATCCGATAGCTCCTCTTCCCTAGCGCCTTTTTCATTCATGATCGCCTCCGGCGTAAACACCCGCCTCTTAACCTCCCTCTCCCGTCTTGTCCAGAACATCCCGGTCCTCTTCTTCCATGCCCACGAATACTTTGAGCAGCGAAGGCGAGGAACCGCTCACTGGCAGCAGCATGACTCCAATCAGAATACATCTTTATACCCCGTACTGTCTGTCCCGTTTCAGCGTTATGTTCTCGTAGAACCTGCTAACAGTATACACAGGACGAAGGCACTTGATTTGTTATATATACATACTTGCAAGTAGTGACCCAAGGCTTTGTGCCGTGGTTTCTACACCCACACGTTCTCATATTGAGCGTGGATACAAATGCAGGAGGATAGGGCAGCCTCCCCACTGGCCGCCATGCGACAATGCGGCCATGCACAAAAATGACCTTCGTGTGGGTTCTCTTCACATGAGAGTGCCGAGCACCTAAAATCCTATAAAATCACGCTTCCAACCCGCAAGTTCGTTACCCTCGTTGAGCTCATTGGCCCCTCACACCATGCATTTCAACACTCGTGTACTCTTCTTACCCGTCCTCTTCGCTATGAGTGGCGTTCTTGCCCAGCTAGCTGCTGAGCCTACCAGTGGCAGCCCTGCCGTTACCTACCCCTCTTTCGGCGATGCGTTCGTCTTCTGCAGCAGCCAAGACTGCACGGGCACATGCGAACCTGTTCAGCCTTTCGACGAAGGCGACGGGGAGGCCGCCCCGAACGACATGGGTTTCCAGTCCATTTACTGGTATGACCCCTTGAACGCCCCCTGGATACTCTACACGTGCGTCGACTACTACAACTGCGATAACGCACCGACCATCGGGCCAAACACCTGCTATAATCTGTACGACAACGGTGTTCCGACTGACTTTGGTTGGTATTGGTACGTGCCGGCCCCGGGTTCTTGATGTGTAGAGAGGTATGGATATCTCTTCATGCCAGTGCGGCTTCTTGACAAATCAGCTTACCTGCATACAGGCTTGCGGGAAGGACGGCCCCAGAGAGAAAAGAAGACAGGCGGGAGTTTGGGTGAGATCTATCATTGCTTTTACCCTTTCCACTGATATTAACTGGATATTATAGCTCGGGGAGAATTCTAAACAGGATTGCCGATGTACAACACCATTGAGGTTCAATATGATATTGGAACAAATCCACGTCGCTACACGTAAATCTTCCTTGATAGCACTACCATGAAGTCAGAATACGAATACTCCATCGTGGGTTCTAGCTATGTGGTCTCCATCCCGTCATCAAGTCTATCTGTGGCTTCCGGGCTGTGGGCACTAGTGGCTAGAAACTCGTTTGGGACTTCCTCTACGAATGCATGCGGGAAGTTGAGGATCCGACCCCATACAACGAGTGGTTGTTTGGGTGTTCGCATGAGACATTCTCGAGGCGCTAGATGTGCGACAGCAGCGTGGTGTGAATAACGAACATTGACTGAAGCTCATGATCATGGTATAAAACCGGCTTTGATGTCCGGCCAGCTTCGTTTTCCGTCTAGCTTGAAGATGACATATCTCCTGATTATGCGGAGGAATCACGGTCACATGAACCCGTCAATGACCCGACATACCAGGTATATAAAGTTATCCTCACGGAGATTTCCCCCGAATTCCGTCAGTCGTTCCCTGCATGGAAGCTTGAGCCGAAAATATATGATGGGCGTTCATCATAAGCAATCGATCGATCTCCTCATGATCAAACGTGAAGCTTTGAAGCTTTGCTGCTCAATCGGAAATAGGAAACCGGCAACGCTGTGCAAGCTAACCCCTTCCGAACCCTGCATCGAAGCTCGCGTGGTTATTCTTCAGGCTCTAGTAGATCATCATAACTTTGACGGAACTGTAAGATGGGTCTCTGGGTTCAATGCATGGACAACTTTCATTCAGGATTTCACCATTATGTTGGAGATTCATTTGTCTTCCATTGGCTTGGAGTACTTCATGTGAGAGTGATCCGAGCTAGAAGTCTCTGGGTAGTGCCCAGATATCGACAGGATGCTCGGAAACACACTGACATACCTGGAACATTCTCTCCTATTAGCAAACCGGTGTGATAACCCATGCTCGATTCTGGGAATCCAACAAGCGCCGTGCAACGTCTACCGGAGAGACGGACGGCCGGGTAACCCCCATAGACAGATGGACAGTCTCATGTGCATACGCATATGCAATCTGGTCTCGTGAGAGTCCCTCGAATCGATATGTCTACGACCCGGCAAAATGAATGGCCAGTCCAGACTGGGGCAGTACTCCATATCCGTATCTTTAGGAGTCGGAGCCAATGATTCATAGATATTTCTGCGAAAGTCGGGATAAAGATAAGAAGAGTCCCGAATAAATATCACACGAAAATAATAAAACAGACACAGGAAGGCATTGCAACTTGATGGCAGGTTCAAACGATAACTCACCATGCGGTGCTCATTGATCCCGACCATCATCGGGACAGATGCGAGAAATTCATGATCCCCCAATCAGGCTAGTGCTCCTCTGGTGAGGAAGACTCGGAACTGGAGGGAGTCGATGAGTCGATGACACTCGAATTTGCAATTAGAAGATGCGATTTGGACACGAACTCCGTTGAATCACGACATACTAGACCGCACTACATCCAATTGGCGTCTTGAAGTCACGCAGATTAGTTGTTGTCGTTGTCCAAGAATTGTACCGGGCCAACTACCCTGGAAACGCTGGTTCGAAGACCCACGTATGTGTCGCGAGTGTCTGGCTGAAGGCAGGAGCGTGAACTTCTGGTTGGCAGCGGAGCGCGGGCTCCATCATCATGCATCATCCCTTGACGACGTGCCGAACTGCGGCGGTGGCAGGTGATTAAGGGCCCATTCAGGTCAACATGGACAAGTTAGCATACCATGTTCTGATAAGCTGCAGACCTTGAATACCCCAAAAAGTGACCTTTGACTCTGCTTTCAGAGCGGTTTTCTAGACAAACTTCTCGTAGGTCATAGAGGGGCTTCAAATACTTGTCAGAAAGGTTTTCGGCGGTCAGCGCTCGTTGCCTTCTATCAGGTTGATGGCAGTTCCGACCCACCCAGTGGGAAATGCCAAGTGGCCTAAATCGGTCGACAGTGTCCTGAAGGCCTGCCTGATGCAATTCTGCCAGTGGCCGATTGGCAGGACCCGCTTGCGATGCTTGAACGACGAACGTGTCTGACGGAAGGCTGTGGTCAACGGCAATGACTGCCAGCTAGCCACTTTTGGATGATTTGGTAAACGCGTCATTCCAACCTTTGGCACTCACCACACCAACGTGCATTCATATACTGCTGGATCCACCCTGCATCATGCATTGCTCTTTGTTCCACTTTCTCGACAATGGGTGGTTTGCCAGTTGCCATGACCCGCCGTGACGCTGGACTGCCTCTTTTCCTTCAGGGAGACAAGACAGGCCACTTGCCGCATGATACCTCACAATACGACCATCGTCGCAGGCCCGTTTGGCACGGGATAGCCTTTGTCACGCTCGCTTTGCTGTTCTCGGCGAGCTACTTCCAGTACGGACGCTGGCACTGGTGCTCGGGCTCACCACCTAAGATCGCGACGATCGGTGTTGGATTGCCCAAGGAAGTGCAACAAGCTTGGGCTTCTCACTCTCCATACTTCCCGGCTGCAGAGTACACAGCGCCACCTGAGCAGTGCGAGGTTGTTCAGGTATGTTACTTCCATTCCGACTCGTTTTCCAGTTATCTCAAAAAGACATGGTAATCTAGGTCAACTTGGTAAGTAACTCGCGGTGTGGCTCGGGTCTGTTGTGACAGTGTAGTAGCTCCAGAGGCATGGCACGAGATTCCCCACCCCAAGCAACTCAGAGAAGATCAAAAATTCCGTCCAGAAGCTCATGAATGCGGGGTCTCCCTCCGGAAAGAAGTACCAGTTTCTGAGAGAATTCGAGTGGGATTTGGGTGTAGACGACCTGCTTCCTCTTGGCGCGAAGGAGTAAGTGTGGTGTATCTTAATTTCGCTTGCCTGATCGAGGTTTTTCAGGGCTTTCGACTCTGGCTCCGAACACTATCTGCGGTACAAGCACTTGGTCAAGGACAACCGGTTGCCCTTTGTTAGGGCATCAGGCAGTGAGCGTGTAGTATACTCTGCCGTGAACTGGACACAAGGTTTATCTTACCCCCTACGTTCTGATGCCCACTGATCTGATTTGCCATGCCAAGGTTTCTCTACTGCCAATGGGCACGTGTACTCACCCAGCGTATCAGTCGTCATCTCGGAGGAGAACAGTGTGAGTACTTGGGTTTACATGAACGTGACAACCGGCGCTCACTTTCATCGTCACAAGTCGAACAACACGTTAGATCTTCACATGTGCCTCAACGCAAAAAGCGACAAGGAACCGGGACAAGCCTGGCGCGACAGGTTCACCCCGCCCATTATGGAGAGAATAAACGAGGCTGTCCCAGGCGCAAAGTTTGACAGCGGCGACGTCGCAGAACTTATGCCTTTGTGTGCCTTCGAGACGCTCTTCCATGAAACTGCCAGTCCGTTCTGTGGTTTGTTCACTGCAGAAGAATGGCAAGCGCGTGAATACTATGACGATTTGCGGAAGTATTACAAGACCGGGTAAGTTAATGCCTTTCGGGACCTGACTTGTTCTGAAATCTCTGTGCTAGGCACGGTAACGCGCTGGGTCCTGTCCAGGGTGTTGGATACGTCAACGAGTTGCTGGCTAGGTTGACAGGCCAGCCCGTCCAAGACAAGACGCAAACGAACCAGACCCTTGATGGATCACCAGTTACCTTCCCCCTCGATCGTAACTTTTACGCCGATTTCTCGCACGATAGCCAGATGGTCGCTATCTACTCTGCGATCGGACTCTTCCGTCCTGACGAGCCACCAAGGACCGACAGACTGGATCTAGCGCGAACATGGCGGATTTCTAGGATGGCGCCCTTTTCTGGACGCATGATCACGGAGAAGCTGCAGTGCGACGACGGTGGGGAGTACGTCAGGATACTGGTCAACGACGCGGTGCAACCGTTGGAGTTTTGTGGTGCAAACGAGGATGGATTGTGTGCGCTGGGCGCATTCGTGGAGAGTCAGGCGTACGCTCGGAGTAACGGAGACGGTGATTGGGAGAGATGTTTTTCTTGACGTTAATCGTGTTAGATTCCACGTAGTTGTACATAAGTGCGATGTGTCTATAATTTACTTTTGAGCCAAGGCACGATTTGTCAGTGCAAATGCAAGCCAGTTGCCAGCTACCAGTGGACTCCGACGAGGAAAACGTTCCACTCAGACACTTCAAAGGATAAGGATATGTGCCTGCGTATCTACGCACCCGGTCTCAATGAAACAACATACATATCCATTTCTCAATGACCATGTCAAAGCTGTACACACTCTCCAGCCTGAGCATTCAGATGGGACTGTCGTTGAACAGACGGGGGAAGACGTCATGTAAACCCTTGAATAACAATAACTTGAACAAAAGAATAGGTGCCAGTGCATGAGGTGGGCAATCATTGGTACAGTAGATTGCAGTGTCCTTTTTATGATGAGGGTATCGCATGGATCACAGTTTGGAATCGCGTTTCCCGGAAAATGTCTGCTCGGGGTTGTGGCCATCCCCACCCTTACCGACGTACTTCTTCATCTCCTCCAAGCCTCCCCGCGTGCCTTCCTTCCCTCTCTCTATACCCTGATCCCCCCCCTCGCCATCATCCACGTGACCCTTCCCTCTCTTGATTCCTTCCTTACCGGTTTTAATACCATCCTTCAAACCCTCCTGACCCTCTTTGGGGATCGTGGCAAACAGCGTCCCCTGATCGAGTTCGCCGTCCTCATTGAAAGCCTCCTCGATTTGCCTCTTTACCTGTTCCACGATCTTTGGGTATGCCTTCCTCGCCTTGGCAAGCTTCTTCTCGTCACCCTTGATCTGCTCCATCCGCTCGTTCACCATATCCCGCGTCTTGTCGAGGAACTCGCCGAGTTTGGCCATGTCGGGAATCGCATCTTGACATCCCTCTCCATGCTCTCTGTGCTCCTCGCCGTTCTCTTCCGCCTGTTCCTTGCGCTCACGCGCCTGCCTCTTGTACTCCTCGATTTTGGCATCGAGCCCTTGCATGCCCCCCCCACTCCCGCTATGAACTTGGTCCTGAACCCGTTTCTTGATCTCCTCAACACGCTCCTGCACACCTTC
>JBBPQV010000849.1:0-14759 GCA_038092675.1 Boletus rufocinnamomeus | reverse complement strand
TGTCAGCGAAAGCAGTGCATCAGAAAATGTAGACCAACAGTGTAATAGAGTCGGCCAGCATTGCGGGCATTGGAAGCCATTACAAAACGCAGTGGGACATCTGCACCACATGCATCTGTGCCACATTGGCGGGAGGGAGGATATGGTGGGGGAATGAAGGGCATGAGGCTAGGGATCATAATAGGGCCATTGCAAAAAGAAGCATAAGGAGTGTGAGCAATGAAGCTGTACAAGCGAATGAGTCAGCTAGGGAAATTGGAAGGAAACTAATGTGTACCTTGGAGAACAAAGGAGACAAACATACATTGAAGGTTGAGATGAACACGAGACGAATAGGGTAAATGGATAGAGGAGTGGGGGGGAATGAGAGGAGTGGTCAGCGCAATCAGATCCCCATTTTATATGTCTGGTGCAACACCTGCAGTGGGAGGAGCAGTGACAAATGCCAGATGGAACACAAGAGAATGCTATGACATTGGATTGATTGATCAGCATGGCACACAGAAGATGGGTAACAACATTACCTTGATGGAGGCCATCTAGAACTTGCATAGCCAGGGGGAATAGCCAGGCAAGTATTCCAAGAGATTGCAGCGCTGGATTGTTGTCAGTGAGAGCGATCGCACACCAATAATAGCTTGAGACTGGAGCCACATGTTCTGGTGGGACAGGGGTGCCAACTAGAAAATAAATGACGCCCATCGGCAATTGTGAGTGCTGGCTGAGCGTAACCTGATGAGTATGAGTCAGGTGGTCACCACCACAGAGTGTCAATGTGGTGGTGGGAGTTCAAATGGTGGGGTGTGATAGTTTGCCGCTCAGCTGCTTCACCACAGTTCAATCTCCACTCAAACATTGTTTGGTCTCATTTGCAAAATTTCGGACTCCTTGGACATCTGGACGCCTGGAAAAGTCAATTCCCAGATGTCCTCAAAAAGACATGGGTGAAAAGCATGTCTGTAACACTACCCCCCTCCTATGGTTCGCATTCCAGGTGAGACCATATGGGCAGTGCTTCTGTGATGTCCTCATAGGGGTTGAATAATAAAGTGAATGTTGCCTGCATCATGCATAAGCATTGTGGTGTGTTGGGGTGTATCCTGTAGAAGTCACTGATTGCGTCTTTCACATGGGACAAGTGTCCTTCAACTTCCCAGGTACAATCTTCGTCTTGGTAGCCTTTTCAATGGACTAAGAACTCTAGCTTTCATCCTTTGAGACAGGAGTCTATAATCTGTTCAACTTCAAATTCTTCATCTCCTTCATCTGTTACTGTGACAGGTCTGGGTTTATAGATCCACTGACCTTGAAGTCTTTCCTTGTAGGATTTAACCCATGATATGTTTACCACTGGGTGAATCATCATGTGGCAAGGCAGTCTGAGTCGTATGGCATTTTCCCCTACCATCTCCACAATTTTGTATGGGCCTATCCATCACTCTGTAAGCTTTTGTGATTGTCTGGTGTCTTTCATGTTCAAATGTTCAGTAGACAACCAGACTTGTTGGTTCTTTTCATAGGTTGGAGCTTTGGATCTATGCTTATCTGCTTGGGCCTTCATACGCTCCTGTGCCTTTTCTATCAATGTCTTTACATCATTCAAGGTTTTCTTCATATCATCCACAAATTGTGTTGTGGCAGCTGCTTTAGTGTCTTTGGGTTCAATTCCCATTTGTGGGGCATAAGAGCATGTGATCTGAAATGGTGACTTGCCCATTGCCGAATGTACCTTGTTGTTGTATTGGAATTGCACTATTGCAAGCCATTCTGACCATTCATCTTGCTTTTCTGCCATGTACAGTTGCAGAAATTGTTGAAGATCTCTGTTGACTCTTTCTATCTGGCCATCAGTCTGTGGGTGAAAGGCTGTAGACATTTTAAGGTCAATTCTTAGCATCTTGCTGAGATCCTTCATGACTTGTGCTGAAAACTGTGGGCCTTGATCGGAGATCAAAGAGCATGGGAGGTCATGTGTTTGCAATATGTTGTCATGATATAGCTTGGCTGTATCCAAGCTTGTGATTGACTTGTCCATGGGAATGAATATCACTTCTTTTGAAAATCTGTCCACAACCACTAAGATGCTGTTGTAGCCATTGGATGTGGGTAAATCTGTAATGAAATCTGCAAATATATCTTGCCAGGGGGCTTCTGGAATTGGATTTGGTTTCTATTTTCCAGCTGGTGGGGTGTTTGTCAGCTTCATCCGATTGCATCTTTCACATTGGGAACAATATTCCTTGACTTGTTCATGTAATTCTTTCCACACATAGTGACATGAGATGAGTTCCAAAGTTTTCTCTACCCCTCCATGACCTGCAATAGATGAGTTGTGGTATAATGCAATGATATCTTGTCAAAGGTCATCAGAACGTTCCATGGAAATGTACAATTTTCCCAACAATCTGTGCCATCCTTCATCATTGATTGTGAATTCTTGTATATTGGTCGGGGCTAGGTTCTTCTGAACTTCCTTGATTCACTTCAAGAGCTCCTCTCCTGGGCTGTGTATATAAGTAGCCCAGATCTTTGTTTCTGATATGACCGTGACTCCTTTATTATCCTGGTCAACTCCTACTGCATGATCTTCTCTGCATGACAAGGCATGTGCCTTTCCCATTGATGTTCCTGGTTTTCATACTAGTTCATAGTTGAATTGTAAGAGATACTTGGCCCATCTGGCTTGTTGTCAATTCAGGTCTTGTGATTTCATGAAATACTGGAGATTTGCATGATCTGTCCAGATTTCAAACTTCTTGTTTGCGACTTCCAGGTAATGTTGCCATTTTTCTAGTGCCAGGATGATTGCTAGCATTTCCTTATCTGTGATTGGATAATTCTGTTGTTCTGGCATCATCTTATGTGAGGAGTAGGCTACTGGATGCCATTTCCCATCCTTTTCTATGGAGAGTACTGCTTCCGTGGTGAAGTTAGATGCATTGCATTCTAATTGGAAATTACAGTCTTGATCTGGATAGGTGAGCATTGGCATTCCCAGGAAGTCTACCTCTTTGATGCAGAAAGTGCACTTTTCTGGTTTGATAAAGAGGTCATGATCTTCTAACCTCTTGAGTACTTCTAGTATGATGGCATTGTACTCTTTCTGATTTTCATTCTTGGTGAAAATTAGGATGTCATTGATATAAACAATGATGCATGCTTGCATGTCATAAAAGATGTCATTTATCATGTTCTGAAAAGTGGCAGGGGAGTTGGTCTGTCCAAAGTACATGACCACTGGCTCAAAACTTCCCCTGTGGCAGATAAAGGCTCCTTTCCATTCATCTCCTTCCTTGATGCGTATGTTGTTGTATCCCCATTGAAGGTCCATTTTGGTGAACATCTTAGCCCCTTTGAGCCAATCCATTAGTTGTCCAATCAATGGTAATGGGTAGTTGTTCTTGACCATTCACTGATTGAGATATTGGTAGTCTTGTACCATGTGCTTCTTGCCACCTTTCTTTGGTACAAAGAATACTGGTGATGTCTATGGTGATTTCAATGGACAAATATATCCTTTGTGCAGTTGATCATCTATGAAATCCGATACTTCTTTCTGTTTGTTGATGGACATGGAGTAAACTTTCCCTTTTTTTGGTTGAAAGCCTGGCTTCATATTAATGGCATGGTCCCATGGTTTTTGTTCTGGCATTCATTCTGGTGATTTCTTGGAAAATACATCTAGATACTTATGGAATTCTGGGGGAACCATCTCTTCGAGTGTCTTTTCTTTGACCATGGGATCCTTTTCTGATCCATCCTTTGGTTTCTTCTTGAGCCGTTCATACGTGAATGGCATGTCATTCTTTTCTTGTTGTTCAAGGGATCTAAGATAGCATGACTTCTCTACTCATCATTGGCAGGATGGTGGACACCTTCAGAATTGGATTTTTCCCATCTTTCAATTGACATTGGGATTATGGTCTTCTAACCATATAAATCCCACATACATGTCCATGTGGTCTAGTTTGGTAACTGCCACCCTTACTATGTTGTAATGGCCTTGATAATTGATCAGAAGTTCCATGTAGTATGTAATGTCCCCTTGTCTTTTTTGGGTACCATCTGTATTTAGCATAACTACTGGCTTCTGGAACTTCTTCATGGGACATTTATGTTTCTTTACCCATGTTTCATCTATCACATTTTCCATCACACCCAAGTCCAGCAATGCCTTTATCTTAACTGGATTTCTTATTTGTGTGGGTGTCATTACTTCAAGTTCCATAAGGATTTGATCCTTTAACTTGATGGATCTTATATTTCTTTCCAGGGTTTGTGGTTCCTGCTCTGTCAATTCAGGTTTGACCACCTCCTTCTTCTGGGTTTTCTTGGCCGAATTAAGTCTGCATTCTGGTGTGGCAAGCTTACTTGCATAAGACCTGGTTCCATTGGATAAATAGTTGTTGTTGTCTTCTCCTTCCTTGACATAAGGCGAGAGTGCTTCATACTTGTTTTGGGTCTTTTCTTCTTTTCTCCCTTTGTTCTGTGATAGAGACTTCTTCTTAGTTGCTTGAACACCTGGTTTGTTCAGCAACTGTCATCTTTTCCCAATTCTTGGGAGTTGCAGTCATTGAAATTGCTCTTGGCATCTTTGTATTGCCATTGTTCATTGAATTCTCCTGATGTGTCGGTGGTCCTTTTCTTACCTCTCATGTGAGAACATCTCCTGCTGTGTCCTCCTATTAGGAACTTGCATTCTCCACATTGCTTCTTTGGCTTGTTGCAATCTTTAGCCAGATGTGGTCCTTGGCAGTTAAAGCATTTTCCTTTCATATGTACTACATCTATGTCCATAGGTTCTCCTCATCCACCATATGTGCAGGAACCTGAATGGCTGTGGTCATGTGTTTGGTTCTGCCAAACTCTTCCTTGATTGGAGTGTAATGTGAATAACTCCAATAGATTGCCAACTTTCTTGATTTCGATCAAGTATGGCATTACATATTTCTTGTGTTGTCTGTTGACAAAGATGTGCTTCATGATTTCTTCTCACATGTGCTTCTTGAGAGGGTATACCCCCATGCTATCTCCACATTGGGCTCTTTTGTATAGTGTGACACATTTGGTCAAGAATGACTCCATGCATTCCCTTGGTCCTTGCTTAAGGTGTGTCAACTGGTTCATGGCATTATCTGTGTCCATGCCAGGCTTGAAGTGATCTTTGAGTAATGTGATGAGTTTTTCTAGATCTGGCCATATGTGGAGAGAACCCTTCATGTATTTGCTAAGCTGGTTCTGTGCCCACATTCCAGTGCCATTCTTGTCTTTGCCTTTTTTGACTCCTGTTCTTAAAATGATAGTAATGACCTTCTTCTTGTCATCATCAAACATCTCTTGGTTGGCATCAACATAGATGTTTACTCTGATGATCCATTCATCGAATCTGTCATAGCTCCTGTCATAGTATCCTGGATTGGGTACAGCTTCAACCTTCTTTGAGACCTTTATTGTAGAATACTTTAGTAGTCACTAAAGTAGAGGTAAACTAATGTGGTGCGATGTAATTATTGCTTATGTAATCTGTAAGTACCATATATGGAATAATAATTCCAACACTCCCCCTCAAACATGAGAGGCTAAGACATTACCTGTAAGTGTTTGTCCTAATGAATAAATGATAAAATCAAAGAAAGTATACCAAAAATAATTAAAGGAATGACTTGGTAGTCTGTGTAGCAGCATTTGTGCAGTGTAGTCCATCCGTGATGTAGTTGCATCCATGCAGTTGCCTGATATGGAAAGTTGCGCCTCGGCTAGTAGCACTCGCACTATTGTCCTCCTGCATCCACCATCAATCAACTCCAGTGCCATTGGCCCTGTGTATTGTGCCTTGGGAAAGCTCCCCCTGGATCTCCACTCAATATGGATCGCATCCGACTGCTCCAATTTGCCCAATATGGCCTTGATGCAACTGTTTTCCTCAGTATGTATGTTTTCTTTATTCAGGCTCAACTAACCCTTCTAGGTTGTGATTTCACCTTTCCATGTCAATGTGGTGGATTCACAGGCTTGATGGGACATCTGGGGTGATTGCTGGATGGTCTGGGTGGCCTAGGTATATCGTCTGTCTCATGTTTGTGCCGGTTGTACTGACTTGCTTCTTCTTCAGCTAGCGAGTTCATATCAACTTGTTTCGAGTCATTATGTGCGCCACTCATTGTGCTGTCCTTGCCATACCCTCTTCCATCATATCCAATGCATTCCACATCATTTTGGTGTGGCACTTTGCCCTCAACACTTCCTGTTTCAGCCACTTTGCTCAAATGGCCTCCTGGCCTCTTTTCTCAGCATAACAACTCTGTCTTATTGATGCGCTGCTTCCTAGTGCCTTCTGGATGTCCCTGGCAGCTGTGGGAGTTGGATTGTGGAGGGTCCTGGGGCAGTGTGGGAGTGGCCTGGTACAACTGTTTTATCATCCAGCTCATCTGTCTTGTCTTGAGATCTCTTAGGTGTGTTTTCTTCCCCCCCCTGCTCCAAACATTCTCTGACATGTTCTGATGTGTTCTGTAGGTTCCTCAACTGGTTCCTGGCGTCCTTGCTGTCCCTGGATGGTCCCAATGCGACTGTTTCATTGCTGGTAGGTCTGGTGTCACAGCTCACATAGTATATTCTCTCCCCCTCAAGCTCAATGCTCAGGGGCATGTCTAGTCATGCAGATCATTCATATGGGCTGGTGAGTTGTGGTGGAGACTCTGGGGGTTTGTCTGGTATGTCTATGATGTCCATTGAGGTGCACTGATGAGTTTCTTTAGTTCTCATTGTTGATCGTGTGTGCTCCCTTGAGTTCCTTCTCTCCCCCTTGATCAACACATTTTGGTGTGTCATCATACTCTCCCTCTCAGCCTGCACTTTGTGGTGCTCCATTCCAGCCTCTCTATGGGCTGGTGCATCTGTGTTTTTGTGCATGATGTGTCTGTTTCATCTTTCAACAAACTTGCCACCTGGTCCAACCTGGGCTGCACTCATTTTGAGTTGTGGCCTATTGTCTCAACTGCAGGCTGTCTCTGTCTCATCTTCTGGCTTGCCCACTGGCCTCATGGGCCCTGTGCATGTTGCATGTGGGTTCACAATGTCAGTGGTCTTGTCATTGACCTGCAGATTCATCACTTTGGCTTGTGGGCTGCTTGCTGGGGTTGTGACACTTCTGCCACCAGTCATTTTGGCCATGGTCGCTGTGTCCAGTCCTCTTGCTGTGGCTGCGTCTTCTTCAACTCTCCTGTGTGGCATTTCACCCTTCTCAACTTCAATTCAGAGTTGTTTCACCACTTGTAATTGTCAGTTCTTGAGGCATTGTCACTCATAGAAATTTTTGGGTCTTTGGTTAGCTTTGATTATAGCTAGTATTGTAGCATAGTGGGCTTCTGATGTCACACACTGGGCTTCCCGTGCTGTGCTGACCATTTTTGTGCAGTATTCCAGCCAATTGTGTCCATTGAGACTTGACACTTGAATTTTCAAGCCATCTTCAAGTTTGACTTCAAAAGACATTTCCAACTTCTGGAATTTGAGTTGGGAGTAATCTACTTGGCTCAGAAGAGCAGGGCTCATAACCTGTAGAATACTTTAGTAGTCACTAAAGTAGAGGTAAACTAATGTGGTGCGATGTAATTATTGCTTATGTAATCTGTAAGTACCCATATATGGAATAATAATTCCAACATTTATCTCTGTGTTAGTGCTTTGCATGCCACTTGCTGCAAGCTGTTGTAGTTGCTGGGTTAATGCAGCCAACTGTGCTTCTAGGGCTTGGACTCTTGTGTCTGTTGCCATCTGTTGTTGCTTTCTTAGCTTCTCAGGTGATAGATGAGGAGTTCCATATTCCTCTTCTTCTTCCTCTGTATTAGAGGGAAAGTGTACTGGTGAGTTCCTGTATGACAGTTTGACTTTCTTTCTTCAGATAAAAACTGTTGTCAGTATCTCTTCACACTGTTGCTTATGTATGCTTGGTGTGGGTGGTGTTATGTGCAGCATAACAATGTAGAATGATGATAGTGGTGGTCTTGTTTAGCCTTGAGTCCAGCTTTGTTCCCTTTTAACACAGAAAGTCCACAGCGTAGAGTGATAGAGCAACAGAAGTAAGAATAGTCATGTTCTAATGTTGGTGACCTCAAGATCTAAGAAAGACTTGGGAAGCTCTACACTCAATACTGACTTAGAGACAAGCAAAGCTTGTGAGAGGAAACCTTTGAGAGGAAATTCCAGCAAGAACTTGACTGAAGTTCTTGGAAGCTGCATTGTGGATTTATATACTCTACAGGGGTTTGGTCATGTATGTACCTATGCACATGTATTAGATGCATTGGATATTAAAGTATGACTTGTTGTGACTTTGTAATGACTGTGGATGAGTCATGATGACTCCTATGAGCATAGCTTTAGATGTAGTTCCTTAATATGAGGAGTCATCATGACTCTGAGACATAGCCTTGGGCGTAGCCCATTCATGTAAGCTTGGTACCCATTGGTACATGACATGGTTCATAGTCATCATGACTAGGAACAAGCGGAAATGAAGAAATGAGTCCTTGTGACTTGATGGAGACAGTATCTGTTGATACTGGCAGAAATGAATGAAGGGTGTATCCATATATACTAGCAGAGATTAAGAAGGCAGTGCATGGCAGTGCTGATGGAGATTAAAGTGGCTGTGCAGACAGCGGAGATTAATGGTGGCTGTGCAGTCATGTGACACATCTTTAGATCATATGAGAGGAAAAAGATATGGGCAAAAAGCATGTCTGTAACAGCCACACTGGCCAACCTGGCTTGTCACAATCAGATCACATGCATTGTGGTGGACAAAGCTCACATACCTCTAATTGCAAAGGGGTATTGCAAGATACTGGAGCACTTTTACAACGTCCACTCAGAACCAGTGCAACTAGTGTGGCTCAGCACAACCCTCCCTCCCACCTTCATGCCTCAGCTCACAGACATGTATCATTTGCTGACAGACACTGTCACATCCAGACAAGGTATGAACCAAGCAGAGCTCAAATACATTCTGGAAAAGATGACCAAGAAATCAGAACTATCTCCACATATGCAAGAAATAGTGTAGGAATGCAAGTAGATGTGGCAACTCCAAGATCATATGCTTATATTCACACATTCCATAGGCATGTGTGTGAAGCTTACATGGGAATCCAACTGGCACCACTATGTCAGAGACAAGGGGGTCATGACAGCAATGGAGCACTAAGAGGCCCATATGGCATGAATTGACAGTCGAGACAGCAAAGTCATGATCACCACTTCTGCCTTCAGTACAGGCAACAACTACCCACACATCTGCCTTGTGATACACATGGACAAGCCCTTTGACATGCTAGAATACATCCAAGAACAGGGTAGAGCAGGGCACAATCAGATGCCTGCTGTCTGCCACACACTGGTGCCAACAAAGTCATGGAAGGAGAGCAACAAAGAGAATGAGGCCAAAAGAAACAATAAGCAAGCAATCTTTGATGACCTGTGTCTTTATGGTACAAAATGCTGCCTTTGCTACAGTGCAACCCTCTACATGAATGGCATGAGAGTAGCCCTGGAGGGGGACCCTGTGATGGCAGCACTGGATAATGGAAGAGAAATAGGAGTGGAAGTGGGAGATGGGGATGTGAAACCATTGATTCCCTCATGGATAGCATTATGATTGGAGGGGTGGGCAGCAGAAGTGGTGGGGATGTTAAGGTTGTCCTTAGGGAAGTAGATCTCTCATGCTAATTCCAACATGGAGAGAATGAGAGGGCAGAGAATGGGGGAGATGATGAGAGGGGGGAGTGTATCCATGATGATACTAAATTCCTGATTCCAGGGAAGATCTAAGGTGAGGGCTCTCACCTCAGTGATGGCCTCATTCAAGGTGGCAGCATATATGGGGGTTGGTTGTTACAGACCCTAATATTTTTCCTTTGTTTTTACCTATTTTCTAGAGCGACTCTTGCATTTAGCCCCTGTCTTTAGCCCCTATCACCTGAAACACTAAATCAAGTCCCTACCTATGATACATGTGTTGAACAGCTGGGATGTCACAGCTGGAGTCCACTGTCAGAAACTAAATTGCAAGTATTGTAAAGTGCGACATACCTGGAGTCCACTGTCAGAAACTGGAGGAAAGCGAAGACAGTGGACTCCGACTACTGTAGGAGCGAACAACAAACAAACAAAAACAACAACAATGCGCCACAATGTGCCACAATGTTCTAAGTACGAAAATCGAGTGCACAATCAATGATTCCAACAGATGATGATGGTATTGTTGACTTTGAGGCTTTGGCTGAAGCTGGTCCATCTTCTAGACGTCGTCCTCGTTACAGTTAGTTTATTTGGACACGTTTTTTATGCCTTTCATCATATCATGCATATATTTGCTTTGACTTTATATTAAAGCATAATGATATTTCAGTATTACATAAGCAATAATACCTCATGTAACTTGCTCACAGTTGTTTTCATAAGTGTGTGGAAAATGGATTTTCAAAAGTCACACTTCAGAGATGTTGGAAATATGGTTTATTTCTTTTATTATCCTCACCATATTATCCTTTTCATTACACTACTCATATCTCTTTGGTTGCACATGACCCTTAATTCACATGACACAGGCTAGACTCACTGACATCATACACCTAGACCAGTGACATCATACATACATCATTATGAGGTCATACCCTCAACCCAGGTCTAGATGACTGTATACATTAAGCTTGAGGTCCTTTAATCTTAAGCTCGCCTCTTCCTCTTTCCCCTCTCCAGTCAGAGTTAGAAGCTCTTCATTGGCTGTGTTCCCCTCATCACTACTTGATCAACACTAGCCTCTTATCTTCAAGCCACTCCCTCATTGAACCAACGCTCCCACACAGGGTGTGTATCTTACTCTCACATCCACCCTTCCTTTGCTGTTCTCTGCCATCAGGACCATGTCATTCCGATAAGAGACAGCCAGGCAAAGACCCTGGGCACAGCTGAGTGCATCAATATCTGGCTGAAGTAAGCATGTTTTGTTGCTACCATCCAAATGCCTGGTCACCACCAAATTGTATCTGGCAATGTCAAAGCCCACATCCCACTCCTCCATAATGAAAACCAGTGTCAAAGACATCTGTCACATATTAGGCATCAGGAAGTCACTTGTATGTATACAAAACCCTCTCATTGTACTTAAAACACAGCACTGTCACCAATCCTTGTAGATATTCTCATCTCATCGGGCACTTATGTATGTATTCTCAGCTCTGCAGACATTGATTTCATATTCAATATCATTCAGTATCACAGTACAATCTATATTAATGAGCTCCAACATGAGCTCTGGATCTAGCACTACAAATATGCCACTCTCCCCACCCTTCTTCAAACCCTCCAACATCTTGCTATCATCCAAAACATAGTTTCATTTTCTGCTGCAGATCAGAATGAAGAGATGTGTGCATTATACATGAATTGCATTGCTGCAGGAGTGCCTAATTCAAATATACTGGTTTTCATTGATGAAGTGGCCAAGGACAAACAAACATCTGCTCATCAACATGGGTGGTCAACAAAAAAAACCCATTGCCATGTCAGGAGATGCTTTGTCTATGGTGTCAGATTCTCCATTCTTCCTGCTATCACTTTGGATGGAATTCTTGTGTATGACATCATCAATGGTCTGGTTGATAGCCAGCACTTTTTGAAATTTTGGTAGGAACATGTGGTACATCTTTTATCATACTAAATGGTTTTTATCAATTTATTTTTGCACAGATGCCTTTCACCAACCCATACCCTAGTTCCCATGGTGTCATTATAATGGACAATTGCCAGTGCTGCCTCCACCAGATTGAGGAGGTCTGCATCCTTATTGAAGACATGCATCATATGTCATTACATCTATTCCCACCCATTTGTTGTCTATACTAACTACCTACAGTTTGCAAGCTCATTTTCCTTCCTCCCTGCTCCCCCAACTATAATCCAATCAAGCAAGCTTTCTTCACAATCAAGGCATTCTTCCATCACCACTTCAATGACTTTTCAATGACTGCAATTGCTCACTCATGCCAGAGTATCACACTGGGCAAGGCAGAGGGTTTTTTTAGAGCATCAGGTTACATTGTGTAGTGTAAGTAATGCTTCTGTGATTGTTATTGTATAGCAAAGCCGATGGACATGGAACTGACTTTGAATGAGTGACATGATCAACACAACTGGTATAATCAAGCTATGCAAATGACGGATATTCTAGTCCATGAAGAAACTATCAGCAGGATCCTTCTTTGCATCCTCACAAATGATGTACCCCTTCAGAATGGGAAGCCAGATATCATGATTTGTAGACTGATATCAAAGATCATGATCTTTTGGTGCATCACCATTACCAGGTTCCATCAGAGATCCTGTGAAGTGACAACCACCACCATTATGATACTTCTTCTTGTAAGCAATTTTTTTCTTCAGTGGAGCAGCAATCACCTGCCTCAATTGGCCTGTCAGGCTTTAATCAGTGTTGCTGTACTTATCACTTTGCATCAGGACCATTCTGCCACATGGTACAACCTCTTTTCAGACCAATTATATCATTATGGCCCTCACCAGATGTGGACAAGCCAGGCTGGAGGTTTTTGTACTCTGTGGGGCTCGAAAGAGTGAGATGTATGACTAAATTTTCAGGGATACTGACCTCCACCTCACCTTCCTCACTGCTCCAAATCTCACTGTTTTTGCACTTGGATAGAGTATTGATTGGGGAGGGTATGATTAGGATGACAAAGGCTGATTGCAGTTGTACCATTGGTGACTGGTGTTGTTGTCAGTGCTGAGGCTTGAGGATGACCATGAGCAGGGCCAGTGGCACAGTAAGTGATAGCTGGAGGCACAAGAAGTGGAAATTTTTGCAGAGGGACTATGGGCATGTAGTATGGCATTAAATTTGCACATTTATTTCCCACCATGTTTGATGTGATTCTTGCCACAGTTTGTGTGACTCTTGCCACAGTTTATATAGTTCCTTGTTGCAATTAATGTAGTACCTTACCATGGTTGATGCAGTCTCATTGCAGTTTATGTAGCTTGCCAGTTTTCATAGCCCTCTTGCCACAGTTTGCATTTTGTCTCACCACCAGTGCACAACCATTGTGTAAAATAATCACTGATGTATTCAGTCTGAGTCATTGTAAGTGTAAGCAATCAAACACATATATGCTTATTATAGATCATTAGCAAGTGGCAAATACTTGTGGATTTCATAGTATGAAATGAACTTATACTCTTCTTGAGCCTGGAGATCCCTGTCCCAAAGATTAACAATGATATCTTCACTATGTTGAAATTATACGATACAATTCCATATTATTTCTTATATTCATCACTCTTCATGTTTCATATGATAGTATTTTCTCATGGGGACTCTGGATCCAGCTCAGTCATGTGACTGATCACATGACAGGTCCAGACCTATGGCGTCATGGATGACTGACCATTGACTAAGTCAGTTACACCATATTACTATAGCCATTGTGCCAAACCCCATACCCTGATGACTTACATATTACATATGGTCACAGGGTATATCCCTTTATATTTTCAGTCTCCTACCAAACTTTATCTCTGAGATGTATATATACTCATTCCTGTCATTTGTACATCTCTAACAAGAAACAAAAGTTTCGTTCCTATCATTTGAATTGAGACCTCTCTACCTCTTATTGACACTAGTCATTGTTGAGCCAAATCTTGGCATGCTCTGACTAGGTTATATTGATTCCCTTGACTGTCATCATCCCTTGTATCATGAGTATTCCCTCACTACCATTCCCTTTGTTGCCCTTGCTCTGCACACATCACACACAACAGGTCTTTCCTTCCTGTTATATTTGTGATAGGTTATGAGCCCTGCCTGATTAGGCACAGTCAAACTGATTCCCAAATTCAGCACAACAAGCAGAGATGACTCTCACTGTTTTTTCGCTCATTTCATTGCTGCTTACAATCCTAGCTGCTTGGTCTGGACTCCAGCTAATCGCCAAGATTTGTTATGCCACATTTCTGGCAATCCCTCTTATCACAGTTCTGCAGTTCTTTTACCAGAATGAAGCTACTCTTCCTCATACCACTTGACAGAATGTTAATAGGGTTATAATCTCATTTCAGAGACCTCCACAGGAGCCACCACATCTTGTTTGCAAGACCCACCATCAGCATAAGTGTAACCTCCTTTGTCCAGACCTCCCAGCCCTTGCTGGTCCACTTGGCTTGGAACATGCTCAGCATATTGCTGCCAATATTCCAAATTCCTGACGTCTGGATTCTCCTATTTTACATCCAATCCCAGCTTCTCCTCCCACTCCTCCTGCTCCATCCAACCCATCTTTAACCCACTCTGAATCATTGGTGTCAAGCAACACTACTCTTGCTTCACCACCTCCTCCTTGTGCTTGACAGCCCTCTCCTGCTAGAGCAGTTGAGAATTTTTCTCAACTCAATCGTTCTTTCATCTGGGCATACCAGGACAGCTCCTATATCATCTCTTCTCACCGCCCCAACAACTTTATTAGCCGTCCTATATCCCCAGAACACACCTTTGGCTACCAACTTATTGCCACCCAAATCAGAGATGAACCCAACCTGGATCTTGCTGACACCCTACACCTCCAACTTTTGGATGAGGCAAATACAACCTGCTATCACAGCAGGAGCATTGGAAGCTCCCTTACCCAGGGACTCACATTCCAAAGATGACCAAATGGTCAAATGGACCTTATCCAACAGTGTCCTAG
>JBBPQV010000848.1:0-14772 GCA_038092675.1 Boletus rufocinnamomeus | reverse complement strand
TGCTCTCACGACTGTTGGAACGAATATCAGCGCTAATTCGCTCGGCGCTGGAAATGACATGACAGTTTTGTTGCCCAAGGTGGGCTCTTGTACCAACCTGCAAACTGGCCGCCAGTGTGTTGACGAGATGTACAGTATATCAACATCAGACGTGGGCAAATAATTTGCGCTTTTATTGGGGGTTGGGCCCTGTGTCCCTGGGAAATCCTGGCCAAGTGAGTTTACCGCATTGAGGGGATCCCCTGACTGACTGTATCATTGAACAGCGCTGCAGGGTTCTTGAGTTTCATGAACGGATATACCATTTTCTTGGGTCCATTCGCGGGGATTATGGTTACAGACGTGTGTATTCCATGCAGGGATAGTGGTGACGTCTGATCGCCGTTCCTACAGTTCTGGCTAGTCCACAGAGGCAAGGTGGACGTTCCTGCGATGTATGATCCGAACGGTCGATACAGGTACGCTGGGGGATTCGTGAGTTCCGAGTCTTTCCGCCTGCCATTGCATATCTGATATGCCTAAAGAACTGGCGTGCCGTCCTTGCGATATTGGTCACAGTGGTGCCAACGTTACCGGGTCTTGTCAATGCCATCAACCCAGCCGTCACGATAGGATATGCGAGTCATCTGTTCGACATTGCGTGGATGTATGGCGTAAGTTTTGAGTCACTTTTAATCTTTTGCGTCCGTTCGCCTAACTTGTTGTTGATACCCAGTTCGTGGTGTCATGCGTGGTGTACTACACCACGTCCGTATTATTCCCAGCGCGGAAGACGTTTGTAGAGAAGCTTATTTCGGCAGATGATGCAGGCGTGGAGTATGACCATGGGAGTCTCGCCAAGTCGGACACTTCCAGCGGAAAAGGAGAGGATCTTGAGAAACAGGACGTAAAGGTTGTCGTAGAAGGCAAGTAGGCTCGCTCCAAATGTACTTGCCACCGTATGTAGATTCTAGATACACGTCAAGTGGCGCATTGACATCGAGTGCTTCACCGAATTCCGGGTTCCGCTGGCAGTAGACGGCCGTCGACAGGCCTCGTGTAGAATCTAACTGAAATATTTAATTTGGTGCCAGGAATGTATTACTAGGCAGATATTAGGCTACGGCTCCTGTCGCAGCCGGCCAGCCAGCGTATGAACGTTTGAACTGCCATTTGATGTTGGACCGGGGGGCGACGAGGCTGCGGCGAAGTCGCTTGGCTCGACTGGTCTTTGTCGTTGTTTACCCGAGCAAGCAGTGTCGAGAGAACCGACCTCCAACAATTATCCGTCTTTCTTTCTTATACTCTTCTTGCGGCTGTCCTTTTCTCCAATCACTTGGCAGAATCAGCGACAGCAAGCCTCCATCGTCAACCTCGCCTTCACCGTATCCGGGACAAACATCGGCCTTCCCAGAACCCGTGCTCACACCGATCCTCCATCGTTTCAGTCCCTAAATCTAGTAGGACGCCATCGACTAATCACGCATGCAAGAGGCCGAGGAGCAAGGTCAGCGGAGTTGTGTCATCCTAGCGATTCCGGAACGCTCATCCTCCTCCAAGATACTTGTCGAATATGCAGCGCACCAGGGGAGCCTGGCCAACCACTCTTTTACCCTTGTAAATGCTCTGGTACCATCCGGTACATTCATCAAGACTGGTCAGCTCAATCCCATCCACCTCTCTTTCGCACTCATCTCATGTGTTCCATAGTTTGACGACATGGCTGTCGCACAGCAAGAAGAAAACTTGCGATGTCTGCAAGCACCCCTACACCTTCACGAAAGGTGAGTCCGGCTCACTAACGTCCACCATCTGGGTATCTGACCTTTGAAACCAGTTTACGCCTCTGACATGCCCGCCTCACTACCCCCTCTGTTACTCATCCGCCGGCTTGCACAGCAAGCATTCTTTGTGTCTCTTTTCGGAATCCGAGCCGTTCTAATTGCGATTGTTTGGTTGGGGTTACTCCCTTGGATCACTATCTGGACATGGAGAGTCTATTTCACAATGGGGGAGTCGACGTATGTCTCCTTTGTACGTGTCCCTGATGCAAGGTACTGAAAATTGTCCAGCGCATGGTGGATTAGTGGTCGTGAGCGGCCCGCAGATGTTCAACCAGTCGGAATCGTGCAAACCTTGACGACCAGCAATGACACCGTCTCTTCGCTCAAGAATGCAACAGTTTTGCATCGCTTCGCGTCCCGTGCATTCTGGCAGACCTTGTCGTCCGACATATTTGCGGGCCAGATTATTGCATCTTTAATCGTGCTGATCTTTGTGGCTGTTTTTCTCCTTCGTGAGTGGATATCGCAGAATGCACGTCCCGGGGTCTTCGAAGAAGATGAAATCGCTGGCGTTCCACCCCAAGATCCCCCTGTCCCTAACCCACCACCAGAAAACCAGCAGCCTGTACAAGACGTGAATGCTCACCTGCTTGCTCGTCAAAGACAAGGTCCGCTTGACGTAGATGTCGAGGCACGTCGTCAGGCGAGGCTTTGGCGTCCGCATCGTCCTATCCCCCCAAATCCTCGCTTTGAAGCCCTTCAGCGACACCTCGACGATATCGAACGTCTAGAACTTCCGCGCGATCCCATCCTTCGACCTCAAAATGTCCACGTCGAGCCTCTCTTGGTCCCACCATTGCCAGTGATTCCACCGCCGGAAAACCTTGACACTCCACCCGTTGACACCGGCAAAGGGAAGGAAAAAGAAGCTGTTACCGCAGACTCTGAGCCAACTGCATCGGATGTTCGGAGGCGCATGCGCAGGCGATTCGACGATGGCGATGGCGATGGGATTACTGAAGCCCTTGCCGAAGCTGACTCTTCTTCATACGCCATTTCGAGTTTTGCCCCGTCATCATCACTTTCGGGGGTCGCTTCAGGTCGTTCTACCGCTATGGAATCCACTCCCTTCGAGTTCACGTTTAAGGTGCCAGCGGACAGGAACGCAGAAGTTGACATTCGAGAGCCGGTCCCTGAGATGCCAGCACGATCCCTGGTAGCATTACAGACGGCAATGATGACAGGTACGCCGATTCCGGAGGAAGAAGAAATACCGCGGCGTAGATCAATCGTGTTTTCCCCCGACCTATCCCCTCGGTCTTTATCTCCCCGTGCCGCGACACCAGATGTTGAAGATGAAAACGATCTCAAGCCATTACACGACTCGTTATCTTCAGCCTCTTTAGACCTCAGTTCCAGTCACTTTCCGGTGTCGAACAGCTCTTTCGCCGCCGAAGGTAGTCTGTCCGGCAGTCTTCAGCGTGCAACGCCTTCAGAGCAATTTACGACACAAAGTGCACTCACTTACCCATCGGAAGAGTTAGCAACAGATTCGACAAGTATATCCGTCGAGAATATGGATAGAAAGAAGAGAACGAGGGATGAGATGGAGGAGGAACTTGGGTTCTATTTCCGCGATCCTCAGTCTGCGACGCTTGATCCCGTCGACGCTGACAATGATCGCGTAAATGCACCTCGTGAAGTGGCACATGGGATCGAACATGCTCAGATTGCGGATGACGAGGAACGACCACCACCGGAAGTGGGCCCTGATGAGGAAGATGAGTCGGAGGACGATGATGCACCGGAGCATATATTCTGGGACGCGGATGCAGACCGCGAGGATGAGGAAGATGATGACGAGGACAACGACATTGGGGATTTTAACGTTCCTAACAGAGTGGGTGCACAGGCACAGCCGCAGCCGCAGGCTCCGGTTGAGCAGTTGAACGAGGCTGTGGACGATTTGGAGGCTGCTGTCGAGGATGATATGGAGGGCGCACTTGAAGGTAGGCTCACAATACACAATTAGATTCATGAAACTCAAGTTTTGCGACAGCCATCGGGCTCCGAGGTCCAATATTTGGTGTCGTGCAAAATGTCAGTTCACAGTACCTGTTTTGATCGTTTCACTGACACATTCATAGGTGATCCTAATGATCTTTGTTCTGGATACTGCCATCGGTTTTGGAGTATGGCTTCCATTCACTCTCGGAAAAACAGCTGCGCTCCTATCAGTGCGTTGTGATGATCAACACCTAGTCCTTCCTAACTTGTCTGTTTTCTAGCTGGATCCTCAAAGAACTCTGTATATCCTCCACCTTCCCATCCGAGGAATGCGCATTGTCACGGATCCCTTTGTGGATTTCTTCACCCTTGTTCTCGGTCGCTTCCTCTTCCCATTCTTCCACAAGACGTCGGGATTCTTCCTATCGAATGTACTTAGCCTCGTCACCTCTTTCTCCGGGAGCATTGTGTCGCCGTCGGCAGCTTCCTCGCAGTCACTTGATATAACTTCATGGGTGGTACGTCACGCCTACAAAATCAACTACCGGATTTTCACATAGCAGCCTTCAGGCTTCCAAGAGATCGGAATTGTCTGCTGTAGCATCACTGTGGTTGCGATTACCACCACAAGAACGTCCGCCCCATCTTTCACAGAAGATAAACGACTTTTTCGAGAGCAACTCGACCGTCGCACGACTCCTGGAGCCTCGTTTCGCCTGCGTCGGTCGAGAGGTCCGACTCTTTACCAATCACTTCCAACAATCGTGGATCCGCTTGACTTTGGGCCACGGAAGCAGTGAACGCGCGTTTGCCATAGTATTGGGTTATGGTGTCGTCGGTCTCATCCTCGCACTCTACTTGAACGTTTTCAGTGTAGGAAACGCGAGGACTGCTGGTAGAGCAGTCAGAAACGCGGTCCGGCAACAGCTTCTAGTAGTCAAGGTACGCATTATCTGGCCAACGATGAGTGTGGGATGAAGCTGATGTGGTATAGGTGGCAATGTTCATTATCATCGAACTTATCATCTTCCCACTTGGGTGCGGTGTCATGCTTGATGCTTGCACGATATGGGTATTCCCAGAGGCATCCCTTGAATCGAGAGTAGCATTCTTTGCACAAGCTCCCTTGACAGCGATGTTCTACCACTGGGTTGCAGGGACCATGTTCATGTGAGTCGATCACTCGTGCTGATCCTCAGGGTACTTACCTGCTCGTAGGTATCAATTTGCCGTTCTGTTGGCAGGTTGCAGAAACATCATGCGTCCGGGTGCGATGTGGTTCATCAAGGATCCCCAGGATCAAAATTTCCATCCCATCCGCGACATTCTAGACAGACCCACCTTCACTCAGTTCCGCAAACTCCTCATCAGCGCATTCATGTACGCGATGGTCGTTGCCTGTGGTGTCGGGAGCCTTGCGATCTTGCTTTTCATTGGGAACCGATCTATATTTCCGATACGCTGGAAGACTCGGTACGTCGTGGATTCTTGGTCGCGTTCGAGCCACCCATGTAGGATTCCTAGGGAGCCCCTTTCTGAAGTCCCAATCGACCTTCTGTTTCTGCAAATTGTGCTGCCATACACGATGCGCTACTTGCGGCCTCGCAAAGTCGTCTACCGCGTGGCCATTCACGTGTGGAAGTTTATAGCCGCAAGGCTACGATTAACCTCGTACATGTTTGGCGATAGGCACCGAGATGAAGAGTCTTCAAGGGTGTACAAGACCTGGGTTGCTTTCTTCCGAAGATCTGCAAGGGACAACGAGGAAATGACCACGACACAAGACGGGAACTTCCGTCGGGTGCCTGCCAGCGACAATATCGCGCTTCCCAGAGACATGCGCGCCACCGCTGAGGTCAATGAAGACGGTACCCCCGTGAACGATAAAGCAGCAGCGTTGATGGCGTCGCAAAATGCGGAGGCGGTCAAGGCAAAACGTGACATCAAGGACGATTACATTGTGGTGTATCTTCCCTCCCGTTTCCGCACGAGAATCATTACCTTTGTTACGGCCGTCTGGACAATCATGGCCGTTGTCGCAGCGGCTTGCATCGCGGTCCCGATCCAAGTAGGGAGACACTTCTTCGCGTTGATGTCCTTTTCGTTGGTTCACGACGGTTATTCCTTCCTCGCCGGATTCTACATCCTCTGGGCATGTTATTTGGTCGCGAAAGCGGCAGAAAGCATGGACAGACGGCGTCAGCGTATAACCGGGGACGGACCCCGAGCAAATTTCGCGGTGTACTTTGCCAAGCAGAGTCTCTTGTGGGCCACCAAGATGGCATACATGGCCTTGTTCTTCGGTATCCTCATTCCAATCTTGCTGGGCCTCGTCGTAGACCTTTACATCGTTCTACCGATTCGTCTGTCGCTTCATCCGACGATTGTCCCGACCATTCGGTTGGTCGATATGTGGTCCCTTGGAGTCGTGTACTGCAAGATCGCTATACGGCTCCGCCGGAGGCTACAGCTGCCACAGAGACGACATGACGCGTTGCACGTGGTACGTACCATCCGCTATCATCCAACGTGTGTGAGCTGACGCTATCTGCAACCGCAGCTACTGAGCAACGGATGGGCGCACCCTGATCCTCGTCATGCGACCAAGGAGCTCATTCTCCCATTGTTGGCGACTCTTTTGGCAATGCTGCTCTTGCCAGCGGGGACGGTGTACGTTCTACGAGAATTGTTACATATTCCCTTGGACATGAAGTTCTTGTGTAAGTTCCCCTTTTTGACGTGCACCGACCAGTATTCCGATGCGTGTTTGTCGCACTCTAGTTGTGCACGTATATCCAGGCATCTTTGCCGTGGTTGGCCTGTCTCGCGTCGTCGTTTCCGCGATGATCGTTCTATCCAGTTGGTCGCAGTCGATTCGGGACAAGGAGTTCCTAGTCGAAATGCAGTTGCAGAACTTCGAGTCAGATAAATCAGAGCAGAAGACGAACGAGAACAAGCCAGAACTGGGTATAGTTGGCGCGGAGAGAGCAATAGTGGAGGAACGATGAGACACGTGTACATTTATATAGTCATCACACGGAGGCAAACCTTGGAGCTGCCGACGTTGCATCATAGACATTCATGTGATCCCATATCAATCATGCGGTTCAGACATGCATAGGATTTTAGGTTGTACGAAACTTTTGTTGACGTGAGTTGGAAGACAATGTTTGAACTGGATGGACTTTGCGTTTTCTTCGGAGGAGAGCCAAGGAAGGGAAAGCGCGAGGTCGGGCGGAACTTAGAGCCCGACCGGACCTATGCGGAAGCCTGGCCCAGGCTGCGGCCCGCGACAATCGTACAGTCGGAAGTGGGGCCGACCAATCCCGCGGGTGACAGCGGGGACTCGGGGCGAAGATCCCGTTAATTCGCTATGCGATAGGTGTTTAGATCCCCTCTTCTTTGTGGGGATCTACACAATATATTCCGACGTGAATCTCGCCGATCGTTGGTATGTCAAAGTGTCCCAAACTGATCCGCTTTCGGGATTGGACACACACAGACACCCACGCCCACACACGCCCACAGGCGCTGATACATGGGCGTCGTCGTCAACTTTCTGTTTTTTAAATCACTTGTGTGTGAAAAAAATAAAAATAAAAAAAGAGGTTAAAATTTGACGGGGGGCGCTCTAGCGCGTCCTGTCAAGCAACGACGTCCTCATTCCAAGGATTCCGAACGTCGGATGAAAGGGCAAAACGGTGTCCAGGCAACGCATGCATGAGATGCTGCAGACAAGGGTAGCAACGCACCAACGGATCCGTCCGATCCCGTCGTCGTCGTACGGCAAAAGGATTTTGGAACGTCACTTTGAACAGAACCCAAAAAAAAACAAAAAACAAAAGAAAAAAAAAGGAGAGACCCACCGTGTATGAGACGACGGAGTGACGTGTGATGATCTCACGCTTCAGATGGAGTTGCAACGCACTTGACGTCTGACGGCAGTTGCGTGTCAGACGTTCGGGCAGTATGGGATGGGGATGTTTCGAACTTTGAAGACGCGGGTTCGCACCTGTGCTATTGCCCTTTTGGCGATGGGGAGGTAGCCGGCCGAGAGTTTAGACTAAAGATGGACCTTGGGCAGTGCTGGTGTGGCAAGGTTTTACATCTTACGCAACTAGCGTTCAAGGATGGGCGGGATGCGTGGGATGAAGCTAGTTGGTCACGTCAACGAGCTTAAGATTATTAAAAGAGTCAGAAGTGGACAGAACGCACGATATGGGATGGTCTGCCACCGGAGCAGTTGGTTGGCTGAAACAGGGGTCACAGCTTCAAGGACTAATCGAGAGCACGCGAGAATACATAAAGTTGGCCACTGCCCAGATTGCGATTGGTACCGTAGCCAAATGTGCCGGCAGTTCTTAGCATGAACGTACCTATCGCGGCAGTAGCTTACTTAGCAGCGTCAGTCGATTGTGAGGGTGGGATTTGTTGCATGGATCTGAGGCAGTGCACCCATCACCCGACTTATTTCGAGCCCCATGTGACAGCCGAATGAATTCAATACAATGTAAAACGTCGCAAGTGTGTCATAGCAAGAAGGCACGAAATGAATGAATGCTGTTCAAACCTCAAACCAGGAAAATCGTTCTTCGACAACCGTTTTACCGTCCGCTCGTAAAGTTTCATGTCCCTTTCCCGCATGCCCAAGTCACTGATCGGCGACTCAAGCGATGTGGTGAAATATCCCGTAAAGGTTGCACGTTATTGTCATTTTCAGAGTGCCTGGGCAGTATCGGTAAGACCCTACTATCACAACTATGTAAACGGACCCTGTGGCAACTTGAACTCTCCTCGATAAGCCATCCATTTGTTTGGCCCCTGTTTCGAAGAGGCATTCTATTGATGGGCGATAGAGCTTAGGTAGCGAATCCAAATGACATTGCTACCCACGTTTGGACCCACTCCACAATCTCAAGGCTTGACGATGGAACACGAGACCAAGGCACCGGTGGCAAAACCCTGAAAGAAGAGATTCCCACCTTTGTGGGATAGCCGGTCACGCTCGATCTCGAGAACGGAAACCTGGCCCCAAGTGAACGGAGAATGTGATCAGTAATCCAAAACGCTTTCTATCGGAAAATTCGAGAGTTTCTCTCTCGAGGTGTTTGGGGGACCAGCAAAGGGCCACACAGATCCACGGGAAGTGTTGCCTGGGCAAGACGAAAAAAAATGACGTGACAGCGCATCGAAAGCATACTAGAAGCTGCGTTTCTGAGAAGAAAAAAAAAGTACGTGATCAGTCAACCGCAACGACCGAATGAACCGGAGTACGCAAGAAAAATACCCACTTTGCCAAAGAGGAAATCGTGGTCGAGGGGAACGCAAAATGGAGGAACCGCTAGACCATAAATGAATGACTAGGAGTGTATGGGGTTACTTTTGGGAGCGCGTTTCAGAGTTTGACCTAATCATGTCGTCGGGGGCGTCCAATGCGAGTTCGACCATGACAGAATGAACTGTTCATTCACCGGCTGAGGCGGACTCCAAGTTGGTACGCCTGGAGAAACTCAGCGAGTAGGAGAGCATAGCCACTCTCATCCAGAACGGCAACTTGAATGTGCTTACCTGATGGAGTACCGGTGACCCTGGACGTTGAGAGCGTTGGCTCAGCTCCTTACGACCGTGTACTGGCCATTGATCCGTGATTAGCCTGATATCGTTCACTCCGTTCAATCACCGCTAGAGTCATCCCAACGACCTTACGTGGTGTAGGCGGCCTGTGGATCACTGAGCCACACTGAGTCGAGCGATATCAGCGACCGGCGCGCAAGTAGACACCGGTATCTAGGCCTCGAAAGCGCCACCATGACAGTCAGTTGTTATTACCACTCGTTCTCTCACACCTGACTGGAACTGAATGAGCAGGACCTCACGTACTGTTACCTGCATATGACCGAGCATGACCTCAAAGTCATTGACACGATCGATAGTCTTGAGTATATCTCGGGCGAGATGTCTGACGACGGTGCGACACTATACCCTACCCATTCCATGAGTTACCGTGAACATTTATATGTAGATCTCGACATCCCCGCACACATGATACCGCCAAATCCTGACGATTCTGACAGTGTGTCTCGTTCCCGCGCTGGTGCAGATCCGCTTCCCGAGTTGACGGACATCTCCAGTCTTGCCTTCACAGGTTCACCCGTCTTACCCGTACGGTAATCCCACAAACATAAAACATCCGGCTGCACGACCGAGACCCCCGTACGATCCCACCTCTCGAGCGCTGTTTGAAGACATGGGTTACGGTGGCGGCGGCGTTAACGGCGCGTTGCGCTGGAAGGATCTTGCCTTGGAACAGTTGCTCCCCGTAGACGAAGAGAAAGAAGAGATGAAACGCGCAGCCGAGGCAAGGAAGATGGCCAATGGGGCAACTGGACAGACACACCACCATCCACCACCGCAACCACCTCCACCGCCGACAGATGTAGCAGACCAGACAATAGAGGACGAGGAAGACGAGGACGAGGAAGAAGAAGGAGAGGGAGATAATAGCACTGACCACGACGAGAACGAGGTCGAGGGCAGTGAAGACGAGGGGGCCACTAATGATGGCGATGACGACGACATGTAGGGTACAACATTAACGCTATCTATCGCCACCTACCATCGCGACGAGCGCGTCTCCCGCATCTCCATGGACTAGGTCTTTGGTATCTACATCTTGTTCAATCACCCAATCGTATGCTTCCAGAAGACGTGTGTCGGTTAATGGAACAAAATGGTCCGCTAAAAGACGGATTATATTGCTGATACGCGCAATAGCAGTGCGCGTTGCGATATCGATATCCTTGAGGGAAGTGGATGAAGACTACTGTACGGAGTATGAAGGAACTTTACGCACGTCGTTTTGGTTGGAGTAAACAGCTTCTGCATCGAAGCCATCTTCCCCATGGTCGCTGTCTTGGACATGTTTGCTGACCCATACGTAACCGTTTAATCCAAGAATCAAATCAACGCCGCAGGGTAGTGAAATAAAATGTGATTTTAGGCGCCGAATTAGGGCAGGTGGGACGACGACCAGTTGTCCGTTCCGCAACTAGGGAGATCGTGAGTAGAGTGTCCATGGGACCACCCACCCGACCCACCTTGCCGTACTTGAGTGAACGTGTGTGTAGTGACATGGCACCGTCTGAGAAAAACGCCTGGACCTCTGCAACGAGGAGATCCCCTTCCTCAAAGAAGGTTCGCATCTGGAGTTCGTCGCTTTCCAATTTTCGCCGCTAGAATGCAAGGGAAAACCCCAAAACGTCATGGGACTGCGGAAGCGAAGCGAGAGGTAAAATGGCATGCCTGGACACCACCTGGCAGATTAACGGACGAAAGCATCAATATGGCTTCCTGACGTCCATTCGCATCTACCTTCCATCGCCGTGGCTGGACCTTTCTCATCATTTCCAAATAAACATGATGATTAATTGAACTCTCAAGATCCGGATAGACGGACCTCAGTAATTCGTCCCACAACGAGGTCGCCGACCTCTGGATTGTACCTTGAATATCAAAGATAGGGGCTGAGATGACGTGAATGGAATGAAGAGTGTGCTCACCTGGTGCGTACGGCACGAACGGTGATCAGTTTATTCACTCGTTCCACACTGCCGGCGACGGAGGCAATGACCTGTTCCTTGTCCGCGTACGTCCCATGACCACTAATGTACCCCTTTTTTTCAGCGGTGGTCTGAGAAATATTTTGGGCGGAGATGCGCTCACCGCATCGAATCGTGCGCCGACGTGATGGCTTCACCTGGATAGGTCAGCTTGGGCGCGGTGGTGTCCAGATCGTCGATATCCATGAGATTACCAAGGTCCGGGTGATGGCGTGTAGTAACGTGATACTCGCGATCCATGGGTTGCGGAAAGGAAACAAAGGACAGCATGGGGAATGTTTTCGTAGTTGGTACTTTGGTGGTAGTCCGACAGGTACATATCGCTATTTAGGCTTTGATTTACATAAGCATCACACCCTCGAGCGGGCAGCCACTTTCTGGTCTTCTTGCCCATCTTGTCCAGATCTGCCTACTGAAATCACACCCTGCTTCTTATCTGACAGCTGGCTTCCGCACCGTGTATTTTTCTGCCCTTTGCGAAATCGCCGCTGCAAGCACCATGATCACAAAGTCCCGCCCAAACAACTGGTTCTTCCCACGACACGGTTGCGTTAATCTCAATCAGACGGGTAACAAAGGCGCTCAAGGTACACAATCTATTGATCAGCTAGTTAAACAATATCAACGTGGTCAATAGCTATAAAGGGAACAGGGATAGGCCAGGCTACAATGGACAACGAAATAAATAAACACTATGTAAGCTCTAGGCTTCCTGCAGCACAAAGAGAATCATCAGCGTCAACGCGGTGGAATGAAGACTCTGAGCGCTCTCACAAGTTAATTTTAAGTACATTGGAGATACGAACGCGTTATACGTTTACTTGTAAGCCAGGAAGTAGGCGGACAATGCCGGCAAGTCGTTCGATCCGGCATCTGAGTATCCTTGCCTGCGCGATCCGTTGAACTTGAGGACAACGACGGTTCCGCACCACGCCTTGGGAGCCGCACCAGAGGTGATGTGATAGATGGCGCGGTTGATAGGGGCGCCGCGTGACAAGGAAGTGGGGGAATACCACAAATGAAGGGGGAACCTGAGCGGTTCTCCGTTGAGCCCTTGTGTCAACACGATGCTCTCCGCGTGGCCATCTTGGAAGTGTCCGCTGACGAGTGGCTGTGGGCAGACGCCTTGTGACGGAACTTGCGATGGACGGCACTTGACCGTGATGATCCTTGGGCGCTCTGCGAAGAGTTGATGACGGCATTAATAAACGCGCACCTGACGCGTCATGATTGAAATGCACCTTCTTCCGGGGAGAAGAGAATGGCAGACACCATGATTAACTGCTGCTCCGCAGGCGGCGGAGTGGCAATGATGTTGTAATTTTGCGCGTGGGTCGCCGGGATACATTCCTTACGATGGCGTGGCCAATCCTGAAAAGTTGCGTGCGCGCATCGCGTGAGTTCATTCCGCAAGTCGCGTGGCAGAGGAAGTGGCATGCTCACGCTTTGGAGGTGCTCCGGAGTGCAATACCACGCCGTTTGACAGCGACTGCACCACATGGACGTCGGCCTGCAGCAAACCGTGCAAGGGTGGTTAATGAGAGGAGCAGGGTTCATCTTTGCACGTGGTGGATATGAGAGAAGAAGTGTTTGAGGTGGACAGGAGAAGTACTGGTGATGCTGAAGATCACAGCTAGACCAGCCGGCTTTAAATATTTTCGACAATGAGTAAACCCGCGTGACCAGGACCCTTGGTCAAGAGTGCGTCGCGAAGCACGTTTGGGTGTGAGAAGCGAGAAAAGACATTTGCTCATAAAGTTTGGGAAGCCGAGATCTCGATACACTGAGGCGGTGTCGATCCAACCAGGCACGCCGGTAGGCTTCAAACTTGAGCATGACAGCCTGAGCTGTGGCCGAGTGAAAACTGATGATACGTACGTGAATGCACTCGGCGCTGACGGAAACAACGCGTGAAGACGACCTGAAGGGCCGTCATGGAGTGTTGGAGAGGGCTCGGACGATCGTCGTCACTGGGCCTCCCTAGAGTCTAGACGATCTCTCCATGCTTAAGTAATCGAAACATAAGCAAGCGAAACATCATGTTAATGCCACTCGTTTCAAGGAGCACGGATGAAATTCTGGCAGGGGACGACGAAACATTCATACGACTTGGAGGCAGGTCACTGAGCCCGAATGCAATTGACTGCGGGTCCGATACAGCGCCCAGGTCTGTTCGGCACACACTCAGTGGAGCCGGGAAAAGCTGGTTGGCGATGTTATGTACTTACGTTATGGAATTGAATGGCAGATTTACGGTGATCTCTCAAGAGAGTCGAGGCGACACTGATTCCGTGATCCCTGACAAGACCCCGAAAACGTGGCAACTCCCGTTTTTTTTTCCCATCTCCGTTGCCGGCCGGTCCAAGCCGGTCCACCGGCTTATCGTGTCACACTGTCACACACACTTGCCAACCAATACCACCATGTCTGACGATGAGATGAATATCGATGAAGGTCTGCTTTTAATTCTTCCCCGGCTGTGCGTTTCCTGATCCCTCAACCCAGTTGCCAACGCGGGCACCGTGAGACGCAGAGGCAGAGGCTTCCACAATACAGCAGGCAAGTGGTTGCCCCCGGCGCTCCCTTTTAGTTTGACCACAATGCATTTTCGCCACATTAGGTGGAAACGAGGGCTCAGTGAATGCAGAAGCCACTTACGATAGGGTCGAAACTTCTCATGTCAAGGACTCAGACACCCGAGCTGCCCGTTGTACGTCTCACCTTCTCGCCATATGGCGCACACAACACCATATGGTTCATTGTGCGCCTCCCTACCGTGCCTCGCTGATGTCCGTTTTGGAATGCACAGCTGTAGAAGGTTGGATCGTCTTGGTCACCAACGTTCATGAAGAAGCAACGGAGGAGGATGTCACCGACAAGTTCGCAGAGTTCGGTGAAATAAAAAACCTGCATCTCAACCTGGATCGTCGCACGGGCTATGTCAAGGTGCGCGACGAGTGTATTGCAGCTGCGGCGCGCACGCTGACGCGTATTAAAATCAGGGCTATGCGTTGGTCGAGTACGAGACCATGGCAGAGGCACAAGCAGCCATCGATGGCGCGTCAGGGACACCATTGCTGGAACAAGCAATACAATGTGATTACGCGTTCGTGCGGCCACCACCATCTGGGCCAAAGAAAGGCAGAGGGAGAGAAGCACGTGGACGGAGTGCAAGTCCGTCCCGGAGATAGGGTTGTAACTTTCATAGCCTGCTTTTTTACAGCGTGCTCCATCGCTCCTTGGCAAAACATGTGCCGTTACTGCTGCTCCACGGAAGCATGACTTGTGTCAGCCTAACTACGATGCTAAAGATTATTCCTTGAACTTCGCCTTTGCCGGATCAATCGATTACCAACGGTCGGGAGTGTTCATTCCCGAAGGTG